>OY720448.1:104773538-104993538 GCA_963082715.1 Harpalus rubripes
TATACATATATACATATATACATATATACATATATACATATATACATATATACATATATACATATATACATATATACATATATACATATATACATATATACATATATACATATATACATATATACATATATACATATATACATATATACATATATACATATATACATATATACATATATACATATATACATATATACATATATACATATATACATATATACATATATACATATATACATATATACATATATACATATATACATATATACATATATACATATATACATATATACATATATACATATATACATATATACATATATACATATATACATATATACATATATACATATATACATATATACATATATACATATATACATATATACATATATACATATATACATATATACATATATACATATATACATATATACATATATACATATATACATATATACATATATACATATATACATATATACATATATACATATATACATATATACATATATACATATATACATATATACCTATATACATATATACATATATACATATATACATATATACATATATACATATATACATATATACATATATACATATATACATATATACATATATACATATATACATATATACATATATACATATATACATATATACATATATACATATATACATATATACATATATACATATATACATATATACATATATACATATATACATATATACATATATACATATATACATATATACATATATACATATATACATATATACATATATACATATATACATATATACATATATACATATATACATATATACATATATACATATATACATATATACATATATACATATATACATATATACATATATACATATATACATATATACATATATACATATATACATATATACATATATACATATATACATATATACATATATACATATATACATATATACATATATACATATATACATATATACATATATACATATATACATATATACATATATACATATATACATATATACATATATACATATATACATATATACATATATACATATATACATATATACATATATACATATATACATATATACATATATACATATATACATATATACATATATACATATGATACATATATACATATATACATATATACATATATACATATATACATATATACATATATACATATATACATATATACATATATACATATATACATATATACATATATACATATATACATATATACATATATACATATATACATATATACATATATACATATATACATATATACATATATACATATATACATATATACATATATACATATATACATATATACATATATACATATATACATATATACATATATACATATATACATATATACATATATACATATATACATATATACATATATACATATATACATATATACATATATACATACATACATATCATACATATACATACATACATACATACATACATACATACATACATACATACATACATACATACATACATACATACATACATACATACATACATACATACATACATACATACATACATACATACATACATACATACATACATACATACATACATACATACATACATACATACATACATACATACATACATACATACATACATACATACATACATACATACATACATACATACATACATACATACATACATACATACATACATACATACATACATACATACATACATACATACATACATACATACATACATACATACATACATACATACATACATACATACATACATACATACATACATACATACATACATACATACATACATACATACATACATACATACATACATACATACATACATACATACATACATACATACATACATACATACATACATACATACATACATACATACATACATACATACATACATACATACATACATACATACATACATACATACATACATACATACATACATACATACATACATACATACATACATACATACATACATACATACATACATACATACATACATACATACATACATACATACATACATACATACATACATACATACATACATACATACATACATACATACATACATACATACATACATACATACATACATACATACATACATACATACATACATACATACATACATACATACATACATACATACATACATACATACATACATACATACATACATCATACATACATACATACATACATACATACATACATACATACATACATACATACATACATACATACATACATACATACATACATACATACATACATACATACATACATACATACATACATACATACATACATATCATACATACATACATACATACATACATACATACATACATACATACATACATACATACATACATACATACATACATACATACATACATACATACATACATACATACATACATACATACATACATACATACATACATACATACATACATACATACATACATACATACATACATACATACATACATACATACATACATACATACATACATACATACATACATACATACATACATACATACATACATACATACATACATACATACATACATACATACATACATACATACATACATACATACATACATACATACATACATACATACATACATACATACATACATACATACATACATACATACATACATACATACATACATACATACATACATACATACATACATACATACATACATACATACATACATACATACATACATACATACATACATACATACATACATACATACATACATACATACATACATACATACATACATACATACATACATACATACATACATACATACATACATACATACATACATACATACATACATACATACATACATACATACATACATACATACATACATACATACATACATACATACATACATACATACATACATACATACATACATACATACATACATACATACATACATACATACATACATACATACATACATACATACATACATACATACATACATACATACATACATACATACATACATACATACATACATACATACATACATACATACATACATACATACATACATACATACATACATACATACATACATACATACATACATACATACATACATACATACATACATACATACATACATACATACATACATACATACATACATACATACATACATACATACATACATACATACATACATACATACATACATACATACATACATACATACATACATACATACATACATACATACATACATACATACATACATACATACATACATACATACATACATACATACATACATACATACATACATACATACATACATACATACATACATACATACATACATACATACATACATACATACATACATACATACATACATACATACATACATACATACATACATACATACATACATACATACATACATACATACATACATACATACATACATACATACATACATACATACATACATACATACATACATACATACATACATACATACATACATACATACATACATACATACATACATACATACATACATACATACATACATACATACATACATACATACATACATACATACATACATACATACATACATACATACATACATACATACATACATACATACATACATACATACATACATACATACATACATACATACATACATACATACATACATACATACATACATACATACATACATACATACATACATACATACATACATACATACATACATACATACATACATACATACATACATACATACATACATACATACATACATACATACATACATACATACATACATACATACATACATACATACATACATACATACATACATACATACATACATACATACATACATACATACATACATACATACATACATACATACATACATACATACATACATACATACATACATACATACATACATACATACATACATACATACATACATACATACATACATACATACATACATACATACATACATACATACATACATACATACATACATACATACATACATACATACATACATACATACATACATACATACATACATACATACATACATACATACATACATACATACATACATACATACATACATACATACATACATACATACATACATACATACATACATACATACATACATACATACATACATACATACATACATACATACATACATACATACATACATACATACATACATACATACATACATACATACATACATACATACATACATACATACATACATACATACATACATACATACATACATACATACATACATACATACATACATACATACATACATACATACATACATACATACATACATACATACATACATACATACATACATACATACATACATACATACATACATACATACATACATACATACATACATACATACATACATACATACATACATACATACATACATACATACATACATACATACATACATACATACATACATACATACATACATACATACATACATACATACATACATACATACATACATACATACATACATACATACATACATACATACATACATACATACATACATACATACATACATACATACATACATACATACATACATACATACATACATACATACATACATACATACATACATACATACATACATACATACATACATACATACATACATACATACATACATACATACATACATACATACATACATACATACATACATACATACATACATAAAATCACGCATTCAGTGCCGGTTTATCTATGTGGCACATGTGGCACGTGCCGCGGGCCCCGCGCTTGAAAGGGCCCAGCGCTGATTTTTTTCCACAGGACAAAATCGTACTTTTCTGTTTTTTTTATTACTTCACGAGACATTTTATTTGTGATTTTTTGATGTTTATAATTTTACGGTATTTTGGAAATAGGTATCAAATAACCAGTGGCGTAACTAGAACTCTAGGACAGCACTTATTGTCGACTCAACAGAAAGATTAAAATTTGATAAACAAAATTTAAAATGTGTATAAATATAAAATAAATAAATAAATATATCATCACGCCATATTACCCATTGCTGGGCGTGCCAATCTGCTTTGTACACAGATATCAATAATGATGAAATATTTGCACCGTGCGGGCGCTTACCAGGCGTCACCTCACGGGCACTCATTGTATTTGGCGTCTTTTGGGATCGAACCAGGTTCCCCAGATTCGCGACCTGACACTCAAGCACGCGGCCACGAGACCCCATAAAATGTGTATAATATTATAAATTATAATTTTGACAATTTATTGAAATTTACAAATAAATTAATGCATATTTTATTAAGTTACTAGCAAAGAAGCCAAGGAGCGAGTACCGATAGTCAGTGGTGCGGGCGGGCCCCCGGCTCTAAAGAGGCCCCAATTTATATGATTTATAATTTTGTTACTACTGCGAAATTTTGAATTTAATCATTTTTTGTAGCAACATATAAATTTATTTAGTCGTTTATTTTATTGAATGTCAATTTCCAAAAATAATATTGACTAAGGGGCCCCTTGTCCGTTATGTCAATTCAAGCTCTTTATTTTCCATCACATTTCGGCCGATTTCTTGGCAAATATTTTCCTGCAGCTGATCCAGAGTTTTCCTTTAAAGTTTAAAATAACCCCATAAAAAGAAGTTTGGGGCTGTCAAATAAAGACTCCTGGCGACCAATGTGTATTACCAAAACGTGGTATTAAATAACGATAAGAGAATGATTTTCGCAATATTGCTATTATTTAGACTGTATAATACTGATCCATCTTGCTAATACCATATTTTGTCGCATCCAAGTTCTTTCATTTGGGATACCAAAAATGTATGAATCAATTCCCTGTAACTGTCACCAGTGGAATGTGCCACAAATTTCATTTAAAAAAAAAACGGTTTAGCGGCGGGGTAGGTGGCAGCACACTACACTGCAAAACCATAAGCTTTACAAATTAAAAAAGTGTGTTCTTCACGTAAATCCGTACAATTTGGACTGCCAAACCCACAACCTAGTTTCCATACCTAATTACAGTTGTAATTACCATAACCTATATATATATATATATATATATATATATATATATATATATATATATATATATATATATATATATATATATATTTATTGGGAAAAGGCCCCGCAGATAAGTAGTGCCACAGGCCCCGCGGATCCTTAAACCGGCCCTGCACGCATTTCCCACTTAGTGGGTTAGCACAAACCCGAAAGAATTCAGTTTTTCGTCATTATCTAGTTGAATTTTTGAAAAAACAAAAGCACACCAGACATGGCCTCCCTAAGGTGCACAAAAAGATCCATTTCTGACATCGTATCTCTTCATAGTTCTCGAAATCCTAATTGTGGCATGTCTAAATGGGACACACAATACTAATATAAATTATAGTTTTGAATGAAAAAGATTAGGTCAGTATAAACTACATTGGTTGGTACCACAAGCCTTGTTTTGAAAACACTCTTTTGAAAATGCCAAATTTCATTATTTAATTTCACCCTTATGTTTAAAGAACGACGTTTTTCAAAATATTTGTTTGATTACAAACTATGTCCTATTTTAAAATAATATTTCGTTCTTTCAGTATAAATAAAAAAATAAATAAATATATTATCACGACATATTACCAGCTGGGTGTACACAGATGTAGGTAATAATGATGACATATTTGTACCGTGCGGGCATTTACCAGGCGTCACCTCACGGGCACTCATTTATAGCGAGGAGAGTGCACAACAGGGGTCAATTTTGTGCCATTTTAAAATTCGAAAAATATTTGGCGTTGTGAAGCTTCGGCAACAAAATAAGACCTAGAATTGTTTTCAGGAAAATGCACAATATGTAATTACCATTTTAAGCTAAAAAGTATACCTTAATGTAATAAATGTCATGCTTGCTGAAATAAATCTCCTTACTATTTATGCGCGTACACATAAACCATAAAATAAGCAATTTACAAGAACTTTTATGTTGGCAGCAGAAGCACGTAGTACATATAACTAGTTATAAGTTTGTTCGTTTTTTTTTATGAAAAACTTAATAAATAAATGTTATTTTCACAAATAAGATAAGTGTCTTAAACATTTTTTATACAGCAGTAGTTAAGTTATAAGAATTTTATTTTTATAAAATGGGGCCACGTTAATGATAAATTTATATGATTGTGAGAATTGGATGTTCCGCGTTCGAATCCAATTCAACTTAATTTTAGTAGTATATTAATAGATATTTATACACTAAGTGAGATAAGATAATTTTTATTAATTAAAAGAAAGTTTACGCCGCGAGCCCGTAGGACGAGTGGGTTAAATTCTTCGAGTGAATAAACATTCTTAACTTACGTGATTTATACAATATTTTATTCAATTTTGACGAAATTCAACTAGTAGGCAGTGCATGACAATCGCCGTAGACAGATGTCAAGTCGTTTATTTATAAATTATAAATAAGCTTTATTTCCTGTCATTTGTGTTATGAAAAATAATAAAAATTCCTGATCTGTCTCATAGAGACGGTGGTGAGTGTTATTTTCGCGCCTGGCGATATTTTAAATGTATTATTTGTTACAGAGTGAGACAAAATTCTGTGAGCTACGTGGCTAATTTTCTTTAGTTACCAATATACATTCCACACGAGCTAATACAACGTTTTATCCAACACTTTATTCAGAACTTCTTAAATCATTTTTAAGTTTTCATTCATTGTTTGACACTGACAATTTAATTGATGTATTATTTTAAATGAATGCGATTATAAATGTGGCTGAGGCGAAAGAAGTGTGCTTAGACAGGAATGTGTGGCGAAGGATGATTGTTTCGTAACTATTATTGTGGTCCGGTTGCGGTATTTCGCTACCGAAAATCGGTCACTTTAATATGTTAAGAGTGAGGAATATATGTTGTACCTATGATGTCAGGTTAGTAAGAATGTTGTTGAAAGAGAGACTGATTTTTTTTGGATGATGTTATTGTTATTCTTTCGGGTTTGTGCTAACCCACTAAGTGGGAAATGCGTGATTTTATGTATGTATGTATGTAAACATATTCGTAGTTGTCATTTCTCATCAAGACAAATTTTTAGCAGGTTATACATATGTTGGTAACAGGGATTTGTGTTTTTTATTTATCCGTTGCGTAAAGCCTAGATATTTTATGTATTTAATGCAGTCATACCAATCCCAAATACCAAAATGCCATTAAAAATCGCTTAAGAACGAAACTTATTCAAAATCAATAAGTATTCCAGAAAAAGTTATTCTAATTCAGAAACAGAGAAAATTTTCCAATGAAATCTACAATTATACGTTGATAATCATAGCCTACTTCGTTTTAAACTGATTATAAAATTATCAACGTGTAATAATGGATTTGAATGGCAAATTTAGAAAATCGCTATTCATTTGTTTTTCAATATATAAATGTTTGAAATTTGGTACGTATACTTTTTAACCCATTGTTCGCAAGAGATAAAAATCTATAATCGATATCTCAATGTACTCCGGAATTATAGAGTATGAAACAGAATTCGTTATTTAAGAGCCACTCACTCGGTATATTTATTTATTTAAAAATAATATAGGGTAAGGGCGGGTAAGAGTACGCTCATTCTAAGAGTATGCAGTATCAATATCTTGGAATAGAAAATATCATTCAGCTGTTGTAACAGTCAAAACAAGACGTATTTATGTGTCCATCTTCAGTACAAAAAATCGTCTTTCTAAGGTAAGACAATTACAAAGTAGACAAGAAACAAAAATTTCGTGTTCTATATTGTTATTTTGGGTTACTAATATAGTAATGTCGATCAAATTCAGCTTGATATATTCATTATTTTACTTATTGAGAGGTTAGTTTTATCATTGTAGTTTCAGAGTACGCAGAAGCGATTGCAGAAGTATCTAACGTGTTATAGTAAAATTAATATTTAATAAAATATATGTAAAATCCAAGAGTACGCAGAAAAATAAAATTAAGAGTACGCATGCGTACTGTTATGCGTACCCTTAGTTTAAATAAAATATTAATTTGTTATCCTGCATTTTAATTTTTTTGCACTATAGATGGGCAATTATAAACGAAAAAACAATCGACAATTAAAATTTACTCCTGAATTAATGCAGGAAAAAAAATCGAATTAGTAAAGGTGAATTTAAAAGACTTATTGCATCATCACTAGATTTACATGAAGCTACTTTAAGACAGCGCTTTAAAGGAGACACAATTTCAGATTCTCTAGGCAGGTATAAGCCTGTTTTCAAACAAGATATGGAAAAGAAGATTGGAGAACATGTTAAAATGCTTGACAATTTACAGTACAAGGATCCCCCAGAAATGGACTGGATACAATGAAAATTATGCAAACTTTGGTGGCATGAAATTTGCACCACATATTCTGGCCAAAAAATATTTAAATGCGACAAATGTGTACCAGAATAATATGCGTACTCTTTGGCTTAATAGTTGCGTACTCTTATATTCATGTACGTCTAAGAGTACGCATTTCCCATTTTGTTTATTTTCATTAATATTAAAAATATGAATAAATGAATCCACTTAGAATAATTTTAATTTTGTTGCCAAATGTACAAATAATATATATTTTCATAAATGATATGTATTTTTTTCAAAATAAATTTTTTACAGGTCAAAAAAGAAAATGTGCGTACTCTTACCCGCCATTACCGTATGCTAGCTAATATACAATTAAATCAAATTAATTATTAAGATTATCAACATACAAATAACATCGATTACATTTTCTGGAACATCTAACATATTTAGTTGCATTGTATTTTAAAACAAATTGAATCTCCCATTGGTTCGAACTGCATTCTGCTCTCAAATATTGCTGAAGAATATTTTAAAAGTGCAGCACGTGACGGGTACGGAGTCAGTCTTGCTTCGCATACATGAATTTAAATGGCTGCGTGGCCGTTCTATACTGCGAACTGCATATTCTTGATATATTGCTGCACATAGCGCCCTGCACCGCATCTCTACGTGCACAGGCACACAGGCACTACGTGATTTATAACTCACTTACTAACTGAATATTTGGTCATACAACATTCACATTTTTCAATAGGGAAGGAGCTATGTTTAATTATACAGAAACTTAACATAACTAGGGCAGTAACATCAGTAATTTTAAAACTTTTATTTTAAATTAGCATATTCAAACAAATATACATAATACTTTTTAATTTAAATTTAATGATTTTTTTCCCTGCACATACAGAAAGTTTCATGTACCTAAGAGATTCTATATTTCCATCTAGTAAAGTTATAACACAAACATGTCAATTGCACTTGAAACTGACATCTGTCAATCAGCATTTTCTTAAAATAGTAGCGGTTTCCATGGTTATAGCATAGCTAGCTGCTTTATGAAATTTAATTTCATTATAATTTTTACCTTCCGCTACCCTTGGTAAGGGAGGTATAGGAATCGTGCTAAAAATCGCATATCGAGATTTTGCTAAATGACCACGTTTTAAGGTCCCTAGAAACCAATTTTAACATTTTCACGATGTATGTATGTGTGTGTATGTATGTGTATACTATCATTCAGAAAATTTTGAAACCTTATATTTCGAACTTTTTCTGTAATGGAAAGAGCCCATTAGATTTTGGAGTAAATCGGATCGGATGTAAAGAAAAGGAATACGAAAGAATTATAATTTTTTAAATTGTAGTATTTGAGTTATCGGATCCGAAAAAATCGTCACACACACACACACTCTCTCTCTCTCTCTCTCACACACACACACACACAGACACATACATGCAGACATCATCGTAAAAATAGAAAAATCTTATTCCAAAGACTCTAAAACGTGCTTATTCATTAAAAACTCTCCACCGAATTTTTTGACCAAAGACAATACCTTCCTTACCTAAAGGTGACGGAAGGTAAAAATAATAAAATGTACACTTTATATTTAAAGCATTACTCAACAAATAGCGATTAAGATGAAAAAAAAAAACAATTTTTTAATAATTAGTTTGCGAGATATAGAGATTGTTCGAGAGACAAATATAGCAATAGGGGTCGTTATAGCTATTAGATATATTACAGCTGACTCGTCCGCCATTTTGGTGTCACTTCAATAATTCAATATCAGTGTTATAGTATTATTAATCATAGTAGTTATCCACAATGACAGGTTGTTTTTACAGGTATATGTTTTATTACTTGTGCAATACATGTATTGTTCTCTAACCTGAAAAATCTTAAAAACCGTATTTTTTCTTGTTTTCTTGCAATATTTTGGTACAGTAAGCATATGACAAATATAGAAGTCACATTTAAATATAAATAAAGTTATATTTAATTATGAAAAATAGTAACTATAAAAAATCCACTCTCATTTCATTATTTACTGCGTTCATTTTGCTTCAAAATTAAAAGAACTTTCATTTAAAGTAAAAATAAAAAATCAGAGTGAAAGACCCCATTATTGTTGCTAGCTAAAGGTGCTATTGTATCCTTAGTTTAAGATAAGTTTGAAACTATAGTTGTAATATATCGGCAATATTACATGATATCACTTGCGAATGTAATATGGAGCACAAATATTGCAATATTTGAAAGATGTATGAATTTTACAGACGAAGAACTCGTACATTCTGTAGTAGTACTCTTTCATATTCTTGATAAATTTCACTGTCACTTTATTTAAGGATAAAGTAAAATCTCGTACTCACCAACGACGATCATATCTCCATGCTGGGTGACGGTTTGGAAGGAGGGCGCTTCGCCTGATACTTCACAGCGGTAGCGACCACTGCTGGATAGGTTCACAGACGACAGGACCACTTGACTCTCCGTTGAGTTATGCAGCTGTAGAAAAGAAAAAACATTTCATTTAATACATATCTACAATTTAGTGCCTATTTTATTATACCTACGCGTTTTTTTACATATTTTAATATTTAAAAAATCTAGCAAGGAAAATACTATTAATGTAATAAAAACACCTTGCTTGAACAAAACAGCAGGCCTGAAGACCATAAATCTTGAAGTTGTGGGAAAAGTAGCTGTGCCAATACTCACTCCGACAAGCCGATATGCATAGAAGATGGAAATAAGTTTAAAAGTGAGGTTTTTTTAAAAAAATTGACGGAAAAACCAGACTAGATAGAATTTAAAAAAATCTGATGTGGCCAGCACATTACCTTCCGTCAGTTCTATGTATTTTGTACAAATTTCATACGGAAAGTTCCTTGCTAAATTAAATATTCTATTTCTTGTACATTACCTTCCGGCAGTTGCATGTATTTTATGCAAATTTCATACAGAAAATTATTATTTTGTGACGTTTTCTATATACAGTGTAATGTATCTGCAGAAATAAAAGATTTATTATTATTATTTCTTGTACATTACCTTAAAGCAGTTGTATGTATTTTATACAAATTCCATACAGAAAGCAAAAGATCCTATACCTATTTCCAGTAAAATTATAAGACAAACACACTGTGTCAATTTCACTTGACACTGACATCTTTCAATCAAAATTTTCTTAATATAGTAGCTGTTTCCACAGCTATGGCTACTTTATGAAATTTAATTTCTTTATAATTTTTTAACTCTATATCCATTTAATATTAGGTATAAAATGCAATCAACTCATATAGAAAATAAAATATTCTTTAATATTTATAATAACATTAAATGTGAAAAAATGATATTTAACATAGTTTTTTCAAGAAAAACTTTTAAATCTTCAAATGAGGGTACTTCCGGTTGTCCAATTCTAACCAAAATCTAATCAGCTCTTTGCATGGATGTAACGAAGAGAAATACGAAAGAATTATAATTTTTGGAATTGTAGTATGGAAGTTATCGTAGACGAAACTTTTGTTACACACACACACACACACACGGACACACATACATACATACACACACACACACACACACACACATACAGACATCATCGTAAAAATAGTAAAATCGTATTCTTGGGACCCTAAAACGTGCTTATTCATCAAAAACTCACCACCGAATTTTTTGACCAAAGACAATACCTTCCTTACCTAAAGGTGACAGAAGGTAAAAAATTGATGTGGCCAGCACATAGCCTCCCGTCCAGTCTATGTTTAAAATAGCAATGAGCTTTAAGTAAAGTATCACTTCCGATTGATCGTTTGTATACAAAATCTAATTTGTTGTTCCAATAAATAGAAAAGTCTGTAATACGAAATTTTTGATTATATTTTATTATGTTTTTCCTCTAAAATCTGTTAAGAGCTCAGAATTAAGTACACTTTCCGGTTTATCATATAAGAATAGTCAAAATTTAATATGATGTTTCAAATTATACCCGAGTTTTAAATACCAAATTTGATAAGTTTTGGATGTTTTAATATATTTTTTCAAGAAAATCTGTTTATAGCTTTCTGTAAAGCACTACATCCGGTTTATCAATCTTAGAAAAAAATTTAATATGTCGTTTTCATTAATATAAAAGTCTTAAATACCAAATTTAAAAAGTTTTGGATTGTATCAACATAATTTTCACGAAAATATGTTCAGAGCTTCAAATAAAATAACACTTCCGGTTTATCAATTTTAGCCAAAATCTAATATGTTGCTATCCTTCATATAAAAGTCTTAAATACTAAATAAGACAAGTTTTGAAACATGTCATAATATATTTTTCACGAAAATCTGTTCAGCGCTTTAAGTAAACTATCACTTCCGGTTTATTAATTTCATCCAAAATCTAATATTTTGCTCCCCTTCATATAATAGTCTTAAATACTAAATTTGACAAGTTTTAGAACATGTCATAATATATTTTTCACGAAAATCTGTTCAGCGCTTCAAGTAAACTATCACTTCCGGTTTATTAATTTCTTCCAAAATCTAATATGTTATTCCGCTTGATATGGAAATTATATTTTAATATAATTTTTCATTAAAAACTGTTATGGGCTCCAAGTAAAATATCACTTCCGATCGTCCAATGTCCAAAATCTAATCAACTCTTTATATGAACGTAGAAAGCTTAAATACGGAAAGTAGAAATTTTCGGAAGTTTGTTGTAAGAGTTATCGTGGACGAAAAAATCGTCACACACACACACACACACACACACACACACAAACACACACACACACACACACACACACACACACACACACACACACACACACACACACACACACACACACACAGAGAGAGAGAGAGAGAGAGAGAGAGAGAGAGAGACATCGTAAAAATAGTAAAAACATGTTGTGGGGACCCTAATTCGTGCTTATTTACTAAAAACTCACCATAGAATTTTTGGACCGATAACATTACTTCCTTTACCTTCGATATGACGGAAGGTAATAATACCTACAGAAAGCAACTAAGTATAAGGGCAGTAATAGAAAATACAGAGGAAAAAAATCTCAAAAGAACTTATGAAGCTAGGACAGGGGTCGCCAACCCAGCGAGCGCAAGCTACCGATAGCTCGCGTGGATACTTCAGGTGCTAGTATATCCCAAAAGAATTAAAAATAATAGAAAATATATTCTCTTTTCTAAAATATTCTGTGATCTGGCAATTTAATTTGTACATGAAACGAGAAAAACATGCAGCTTCACATCTCTTGAAAAAATGTAACTTTCAACTATAAGGTATTTGACCTTAATAACGATACAGTGTTGATTTGTGAAGATATTTAAAGCTAAAAAAGGATAAAAATTTATTTCTTACAGTTTCTTCTTACATCCTTTCTAATAAAAATTCTTACAAGCCGTCACTGTGTTTGTAAACTTTATCTTGTACAAAAAAGTTATATGAATTTATGTACATTTGAATTTGAAATATATGTATTTCAGAAACTGTGCACTTTTTAAAAAATAAATAAGAATATATTAAGAAGTAAAACGAGATGACATAAAAGATAAAGTTATAATAAGTACTCGAGTAAGTTTATACAACTGTTAAAACATGGAATTATGTTAGTAAAGAAAATATACGCGGTACAAGAATATACACATATGTAGGAATCCCATAATAACCGTTTCGTTCTAGCGTTGGAGGAAGAAAACAAATCATCGTAGTAATAAAATAATCAATCCGTTGTTTGTAGCAGTGTTGTACTGTTGTTTTATTCGCGTCGCGAGCGGAGCAAATGGCGCAAGTTCTGATTTACGTGTAGAGGCCGGCGGCCCGTGCGACGATATATCGGTGGCACTTCATGAAAAAGCGACGAAGAGCGGTGTGCGCGGACGTTAAACACCGACTCCGGCTGCTGCACGCCGGAACTTCGCGCTACCAAAGCCGATTGATTTCGGATTTGTATCGCCCGGTAATATCTCTGCGGAGACGCATAAATCCGAAACGGAACACAACAGAACCCGATCAAGGACTAGGGAGTTGTTACTGTCTTCAGCTTTATTGCCTGCGCTCAACATCGGTCTTTTTAATAAATAAATGAGTGGGTTAAATCTTTTTCTTCGCAAATATACCTACTTATTGCACTGATTTTTATATTTTACCCTTCTCGTGGTACAAAATAAAATAAACAGTAAGGAAGGTGGTTGTCTGTCTGTTTTTAGGGCTAATGTCGAGACTTGACAGTTTTTTCAGTATTCTTCCTACACGGAGCATCTCTTTAAGAATGCTTAAATCTATTTATCTCAAAAATATAGGTATTGTAGATGAAATAAGTTCGATACCGCATGTAATTTGTGTTTACCTATAGTTCAGAATATATCGTAATTTATTGGAAACGCACGCATTACGCGCCCTACCGGCTAGTATGAAAGTATACTCGTCATGGGCGCCCATAGGGGGGGGGGGGCAAGAGGAAGCGCTTGCCCCCCCCTGGCTTTTCTCTAATTTTAAAAGCAAAGTTACCATTTTTAATTGTTTTGCCACGGCTACTTATGTCGCATCCTAATGTCCTTACATCGCCCTGTTGTTTTCTTCTTTCGTTCTGTTTCCTAACGTTCAAATCTTCATCATGAAGTTAGCGTAAGCTTCGCGCGCACATAATTTAAAAGATACATCCGCAGTACAAATTATAAATAAAAATATTACCAATACCATAGCTGAAGTTAATCGTGCTACTAGATTGGGAGCACAACAACTATCAAGTGCTACTGTTGAGAGCTATTTTATTGTTTCCCTTAAAATAATTTCTAAATCGCACTTCTGGAACCCGTAACAAATATTTTGCAGGGTATTTCTGTTGATATGCTAGCTGTACAAAAACATTTAATCACTTATGGGATATAATTAATAAAATAAACATAGGAACTCTGATTTAGAAATAATTTTTACTGAACTATTTAATAGCGCTGAAGAAGTTGCACAAAATTTTGATCTTGAATTAAAAATGCCGGGAGTCGCTAGTGGTGGAAGACAAATTCGCCGTGCAAACTACGAAGCTAATTCTGTGCGAGAATATTTTAAAAAAGCAATTTTTATAAATTATTTAGATTTTTTAATTAGTTCTTTAAATTCTCGGTTTTCGAAAGATGATAATGTTGCCTTTTTGCTCTATAATTTGCATCCGATTAATTTAAAACAAATAAACCATAATAATTTTAATAAACTAGCTTATTCATATTATAAAATTAACATTTTTTTTGAAGAAGCTTTAGCATGGCACGAAAATGGGTTTCAAATAAAGAAATGATTATTACTAAAGAAACTCCTGTAACAGAACTTTTACAACATTGTACATTTTACCTAGCAATCTCCAAAGCTTTAGAAATTTTAATTTGTCTTCCTCCAACTACATGCACTGTGGAAAGATCTTTTAGCACTCTAAGAAGAGTGAAAACATGGATTAGATCTACTATTAGCGAAGATCGGCTAGACGGTTTATGTACGATGAGCTTCCATCGCGATTACATAAACGAAAATAGACAAATATATATACACTTAGTTCTAAATGAATTTGCCAAAGATGCAAGGAATTTAAAATTTGCATTTTCGGAAAAAGAATAAGTAGGTAATGTTGTTTATTCACAACCAGTTGGTAATATAACGATTTCTGACTTTTAAAAAGTTGGGAAGTTAGTTATTGTTAACCTTCGCCCTCGACAGTAATGAAACACTTTCCACCTCGGTTAGTAATGTACTATTACTGTATTGTAATTTTTTTCATAAATATTTATGTTGTTTTATATTTTTAAGAATATACTTATTTTTAGTACATTATATTTTTGTATTCTTGACTTTGCAAAGCTGGGCACATTACTTGGAAATTGTAATTGTATTACAATTACATTATTTTTAAGAAAAAGGCTCAGAATTACACATTACATATGAGTGTAATTTAATTTTATTGTTTACGACTTTTATATTTATATGTATGTAATTAAAGTAATAATAGAAAAAAATACCACTGTTTTAAAAAATAACAGCTAGTTGCTTCAGTGTGCTTATGATGATAGTAATGTGTATGTCTATAAATTTAAAATACAATGGTGCCGATGACAAACGTCATAAGTTAAAAAAATAAATAAACTATTACCCTTAAATGATTTGTAAAAATTGTAATTCTCATACCTAGTATACCCGATATAATATTAACTTGTGGTAAACTCAATATTATGCTAGAAGTTAGAAGTAAAATCATCAAAGAGTATCATCCGATTTATTCAAAAACTTAAGTTGTATCCATAAAAGATGTTTAACATTTAACTAGATATTAAGAATGGTAAACATAACAAAACAGTAGGAAAACAAAATAAAAACATGTTCGTACAAAATCGTTTATTACACATTACTAGGATATAGCTGTAATGAATATAGCATTACAAAATTACTTATTAGAATAAAATGTAATCAAATTACATAATGTAATTATATGTAATGCATTACTGCTCACTTCTGATATAGAGCGACAATACATGTTTGCCCTAATATACTGGGCGCCTCAGATTGTCACAGAACTTTATTGAAAATGAAAACAGGTGTTAGTGTTTAAATACTAATTATTACAAACTATCAATTTGGGTTTAATGATATCTGTTGGAATTTCTTCAAGTAAATAATCACCCACAATATAACTTTTATTTGAATGTTTTATTATATGGTGTTTTGATATGAAAATAATTTATTAAGAAGGTAAAATTTATTCATAACATCCAGTAAATCTAATAAATATTGCATTAGCATTGTACTGAAACATTAAAACCAAGTAAAATGATAATATGTATCTATGATTATGTATCTTATTCTTGGAATTTAATATTTCATAATACCTAATGAAAAGAATGAATTATAAAGCTCTTTATTTTAAAAGTCCGACTGTCATATATAAATATCGTTATATATCATTATTGTTGTGATTCATACCTGCAATTGTATTAAATAAAACATGTGATTTCATTTTAATGCTAGTATTTATTTTATAAGAGAAACAAAGTTAACACAAAGAATTTAAATTAACTTTATAGGAATATAAAATAAATTATAGTGTTCACACTTTATACGAGGGTCACAATAGAATTATTGAGAATAAGACATATGGTTCATATTTTTTTAAGTTTTATTTTAAATATCTTCATAAGTCAAAGTAGTTCTCTTTAATAATAATAAACTTTATAAAATTTATGGATTCCACTGTAGGAACTTGGTGAAACATTATAACAATAGTAATAAACGTATCAAGGGTGTTATAAGGACGATAACGCCTGAAGTCAACAGTGTACTTTTCGAGGACCTCTGGGCCCGAGATATGTACGTTGACCGAAGGCATTATTGTCCGTTTAACTCCCGTGGGCGTTCAACGTTTAACGTCTGACTATAATTTTTAATATTCTACGGATTACGGATTAGAAAGTTTTATTAAATTTTGCGGAGTAGGTAGGCTATGAATGCTTTTGCTTGTTTTTTAAGTTTTATTCCAGTATGAATATCAATTTATTGACAACATTACCATAGCAACAACTCATAACACGCTCTAGGGTGTTATTTGGTATATGACATACCAGTCAGACGTTAAAATAATTAGAGACAGTTGATGGAAGTTTCACAAATAAGTTTTATTGAATACAAGAATTGTTACCTGTTCTTAAATACAATAGTATCATCTGTTGACAATAACATTAGTTGGAAAATTCTTCAATTAGGATTTGCCAGACATCGGAACGAAGTAAATCTACCTGGTTATTTAGGATATTTGAACCATTTTTAATGGCTTTTTGTATTTCATATGCTTCTAGAAAATCCAACTTCGGGCCTTTGTCTGCTACATGTAAAATTTTAAGATTCTTCTTTTCACGGGTATGATTCATCTCATTGTTTGGCTAAGTTAAGGTGCATTCACAAATGAAAATTAGGTTTATGGTTTTTGTTTAGATTTAAGTAAGTCATTCATTAATGCAAGTTCAATCTAACTCTAATTTAGTTTTGATTGTACTGACATCTATGTAAATGCTTCAGAAACAAGATTAAAGTATCGGTAGAGCAATACTTAATAGATACCCGTGCGCCGTGAAACTGTAATTCGCTTGGCATTATTGGTTATTACTACGTTTACATGGAGTTTTGAAAATGGTTTCAGTTTTCGGTCAAAATTATACGAAACTGTTTACATGCAGTTTTCAAAACAAGTTTAAAAATTGACTTGAAAACAGTTTCGGCGCATGCGCATTTAGCTGCTGTAAGTGACAAATCCTCTTCACTCCAAATACTTCGTTTTGCCATTATTCCAATTATTTTTTTATACTCCGTACCACTATGCACTAAAACTACACAACTGTCAGTTTATTTGTATATTAGTAACACAAAGCGGCAGACACGTTATGCTCTGTACGCATGCGCAGTATTGAAACTGAATTTTAAGTGTTTACATGAGTAGTTTTGAAACTAGTTTTCAAGTCAAACCCATGAATTTTAATTTTGGTTTGAGATAACTCAAAACCGTTTTGACACTGTATACATGGCGTTTTCTAAACTAAAAACGTTTTGAAAACGGTTTCAAAACTTCATGTAAACTCAGTATATATTTCAGCAATTAAACTTTGACAGTTCTATGTTCTTCTCGCATTTGTGTAAAAAGCTGATTCACCAACTGAATACTAACTAAAGATGGGTGTATATATCTATATCGTTTCAGACTCGTTCTCATTGGTGAAGTTTGTGACGTCAAACTCAATCATAAACCTAAAGTTTGGACATTGCAATGTTTGGCTTTATGATTTGGATTTAGAGACACTAAATTCTGAAGTGTGAATAGAGTCATTACATAATATACAGCCAAAGTCTTTAAATCTAAATTATAAACCATAAATCTAAACCTAATTTTCATTTGTGAATGTACCTTTGGAGTCTCATTTCTTATTTTTGTAAGATCTCATAATAAATTTCACTTTTGTTTAAAACTTGCAATGAATCTGCTTTTGGAATCCTTTGAAACTAATTCCTGGAAAACTTAAAAACTGTCAAATCTGGCAAATTAATTTCTGATGACTTAAAAAATGCCAAAGTTGTAAAACTAATTACTGGGAGACTTAAAAGCTTCACATTAATTTCAAGCTAACTTAAAAATTGTTAAATTAATTTCAGGCTAACTAAAAAACTGACCAATTATAAGTCATGATTCGAAACTGCTCGCTGGTTAAGCTCTTAGTTTTTTCCGGATACTTTAAAAAATTGATTAACTAAACTTTCACAAATTAATTTCAAATAACTGTTTCAAATTATAATGATAGTGCAAATATTGTTTAGCAAGGCCTTATTCTCACTAATCCTAGCGTGATCCTCCTAATACGTGTATGTTAATTTGTTTAATATAAAATTAGATAAATACAGAAATAGTAAATAGTTTATTGAAATACTGGTCTGAAAATAACTAAAATCATCAGTCACTCAAGTTTGTTCTCAATTCAATTTTTATTTCTCCCTGGATAAAGTTTTCCTAACTTCATATAGGGGTACATTAGTGAATAGCCAAAGTTGAAGTACGGTTGCAGAAAAGAAAATGTATGAGTCATTGAAATTATTCAGCAGTAGTTGAGCAATAAAAAGGAAACTGGATATTTTTGTAAAAGTAGTTCAGGTTAGACTGGTTTGCCTTGCAGTGCATTTCAATAATTTAATATGTATTGGAAGAAGATAGTTCCGGAGTCGTATATCACAGCAGTGCATTTAGTTCTACTGTATTATCCAGATTTTAAAATTGATGAATTTGCAGTACGGTGCAGACTTGTACATTAACAACTTGCTGTGGTATATGTAAAGCCCTTATTTATTTAAGAATTATTGGTTCTACATTATGCTAGTTACAACTACAACAACAAATTACGCTTAAATATAAAAACGCAAATTGTAGTAGATCATATTTATTGTGTAAGATGAAGTGTGACCTTAAAAATAAGACTAAGTTTGGTTCAAATGAATAATTGACTAAACATATCAGTACCTACTATTACAGTAAAAGTTTACGAAGTTAATTAATTGTTAAAGGAATTAAATAATCGTATTTTTATTCGTAGTTTTTTCTAAAAATAACAATAATAACCTAACATAACGCACAAAACTTGGTCAGAGTTTCCATGAGGTTAACAGCAATTAAAATGTTTCCTTTAAAATGGTTTAAAAACAATGTACTTTACACATTTTTAATGTAAGATATGTTGATTACAACAATGCTTTCTAACAATATAATCACCAGTTTAATCAATAATAAACATCATGAGCGCCCATACAATGTTGTTCAGGGGGGGGGGGTATGGACAAAGTCAAGAATACAAAAATATAACATACTAAAAATTAGTATATTCTTAAAAAAAAAAAAAACAAAAATGGAAAAAAATTACAATACAGTAATAGTACATTACTAACCGAGGTGGAAAGTGTTTCATTACTGTCGAGGGCGAAGATAGCTGACCAAGGCGCGAAGGTTAACAATAACTAACTTCCCAACTTTTTAAAAGTCAGAAATCGTTATATTACCAACTGGTTGTGAATAAACAACATTACCTACTTATTCTTTTTCCGAAAATGCAAATTTTAAATTCCTTGCATCTTTGGCAAATTCATTTAGAACTAAGTGTATATATATTTGTCTATTTTCGTTTATGTAATCGCGATGGAAGCTCATCGTACATAAACCGTCTAGCCGATCTTCGCTAATAGTAGATCTAATCCATGTTTTCACTCTTCTTAGAGTGCTAAAAGATCTTTCCACAGTGCATGTAGTTGGAGGAAGACAAATTAAAATTTCTAAAGCTTTGGAGATTTCTGGGTAAAATGTACAATGTTGTAAAAGTTCTGTTACAGGAGTAATAATCATTTCTTTATTTGAAACCCAATATTCGTGCCATGCTAAAGCTTCTTCAAAAAAATTGTTAATTTTATAATATAAATAAATCTCTAGAGCTAGTTTAGTAAAATTTTTATAGTTTATTTGTTTTAAATTAATCGGATGCAAATTATAGAGCAGAAAGGTTACATTATTATCTTTCGAAAACCGAGAATTTAAAGAACTAATTAAGAAATCTAAGTAATTTATAAAAATTGCTTTTTTTAAAATATTCTCGCACAGAATTAGCTTCGTAGTTTGCACGGTGAATTTGTCTTCCACCACTAGCGACTCTCGGAATTTTTAATTCAAGATCAAAATTATGTGCAACTTCTTCAGCGCTATTAAATAGTTCAGTAAAAATTATTTCTAAATCAGAGTTATTATGTTTATTAAATATATCCAATAAGCGATTAATATGTTTCTGTACAGCTAGCATATCAACAGAAATACCCTGCAAAATATTAGTTACGGGTTCCAGAAGTGCCGAATATTTAGAAATTATTTTAAGGGAAACAATAAAATAGCTCTCAACAGTAGCACTTGACAGTTGTTGTGCTCCTAGTCTAGTAGCACGATTTTCAGCTATGATATTAGTAATATTTTTATTTATAATTTGTACTGTGGATGTATCTTTTAAATTGTGTGCGCGCGAAGTTTATATACGCTAACTTCATGATGAAGATTTGAACGTTTGGAAACAGAACGAAAGAAAAAAACAACAGGGCGATGTAAGGACATTAGGATGCGACATAAGTAGCCGTGGTAAAACAATTAAAAATGGTAAGTTTGCTTTTAAAATTCTTAAAATTTGAGAAAAGCCAGGGGGGGCAAGTGCCCACTCTTGCCCCCCACTCTATGGGCGCCCATGATAAACATTAATACAAAACATGTGTTGATTGCATCAATAAAATAAGAATTAATTTATATTTCAACCTCATACATCATATTTCTGTGTTAATTTGGAGAACAGTTCAAGAGTTATGAGCCCCCAAAAATGCATGTACTCTTGAATAGTTTCGGATAAAATTGGGAGATTGAAAATGATTCAATATCACGATATCTGTTGCAAATATAGTGTTTATTCTTGCAAAAATGAATTTTAGAAGGTTGATTTGGATATTTCCGGTATAAAAGTGGTTAAATATCGGGTTAAAAACATCTCAAGTCCGAAGCTTGTTTCATTAGTCATTAGTTTCATTAGATCCGTATCAGAGCGCGCATCCTCCCTTGGGTATAGGTACAGTATAAAATAGAATTCTTGGAGTAACGACGATCGACTGGGATAATGATGCAGGAGAAAAAAAGAAGAAAAATTCTCGGAAATGCAGTCAGGATAATATGTTTATTTGATTATGTCGACGTTTCGATCATACTATGATCATCCTCAGGGTTAAATCAAGTCAGGTGAAACTAAGAAATATTTGTACACAAAATTAATTTATTACAATTATAACGAGTGTATTTTCACATTAATTCACAAATGGTTAATATTTACAAATATTTCTTAGTTTCACCTGACTTGATGTAACCCTGAGGATGATCATAGTATGATCGAAACGTCGGCATAATCAAATAAACATATTATCTTGACTGCATTTCCGAGAATTTTTCTTCTATTTTTCTCCTGCATAAAATAGAATGATTATTGTAATATTGGTGCCACTTACCTTTTTGTAAGAAGGACTTTAGTCGGATTAATTTATGTTAAAACATACGAGGTTTTTTAAATACTTTATTTCCACACTCCACAGTAAACACACAACCTTCTTTGTCAAAACCCAATGCCGAACTAGCCCACAACAACAAGTCAAAAATCGTTCTAAACCGACTTGTCTCGGTTTTCGCGCCAAATACAGTACAATTATAATTCATTTCATTGAACAAATAATCACCACAAAAATATAACAATTATAACACTATTGGTATTTGCACTAAGAAAAAAAAAATTAAAAGAACACGTGAAAAACTAAAGCGAAATTTAAATTTTGAAGTTTGGAATTATTTTACAAAAGAATAGCAAGTGTTTGTAGTGACTACAAATCAATGCTTGCCAACAGTAATTACAATAAAGATGAAGCAATATCTTTCTGAAGTTCCTGAATTTATTATAATATTTTTAAATTTTTAGAGTTTGTGGAAAACCATATATTACATAATATTATATTTGAATGTCTCACTAACTTCTTTGAACAAGGTCTCTCATATAAACATTCGTATTTCGAAGAAGAAATAATTTGATATACACTGCTTTAAATTTAAAACTCTAATAAGTATCTATAAAATATAAATGTGAAAAAATTACTTTCATATTCCTTTTACAGATTATAGTTTTAGTAACTACCTACTCAATAATATCAGATGCAAGATGCAACTATAAATAATAAACGTAACTACAAATAAAAAAAAACAATTATTTTAGGTGTGTATAAAGTATATAAAATGAATACGAATACAATTTTTACCTCCCGCTACCCTTGGTAAGGGAGGTACCTATAGGGAGATTGTGGTAAATGACCACGTTTTAAGGTCCCTAGAATCCAATTTTTACATTTTCACGATGATGTCTGTGTGTATGTGTGTGTTGATCCTCCACTCTAACTCGAATACTATCATTCAGAAAATTTTGAAACCTTGTATTTTGAACTTTTTCTGTAATGGAAAGAGCCCATTGGATTTTGGTGAAAATCGGATAACCGGAAATGGCACTTTACTAGACGCTCAAAATAGGTTTTCTTCGAAAAATACCTTTAAATGTTATTTTTTCGAAATTAATGTTACTATTAAAAATTAAAAATTATTAAATTTTATATAGATTTGCAATAATACTTTTTCTATATATTTTATGGATAAATTTATAAAATTATCTACAATTTAAATCCCAGAGCCTCCGCTTTGAACAAATAAAACGCAGTTATTCAGATGTATGTAACTGACAGATAAATGTCACTATCAAAGAACTAATCATTTCAAAATAATATTGGTAACGTTTTAAAAAGAAAAAAGTAAATAGAACAATAGAAAAGGAATTCAATACAGTTTCCAGCATATGTAGGTATGTATTTAGAATAATAAAAATTAACGATTCACAAAAATGTTTAAGTTAACCCTCGTTTTTGGATTAGAGAATTCCACGGGTGAATTCTATTCTATCCCGGTATTTAAAATTTAATCTTCATTTTATTATAGCACTGGTGACTCAATGGTTAGAGCAACGCCTCATGTCATGATTGCCCTCGGGGCTTTGGGTTCGAATTCCACTTAGGTATGGAATGGTTGGAATGTAAACCGACTCTGTAATTGGGATTAAATCCTGTTGAGGAGTTTAAAAAAAAGGTAGTTACTTGGATTAGTTAATAGTATATTTTAAGAAATAAACTGTCAAAATTAGAGAAAAATATTACCCAAAAATAAGGATTAACTTAATCTTTTTTTGTGATTCGGGTTGTAAATGGCGGAAGGTATTGTGTTGGCCACACCAGATATTTTTACTCTATTAAATAATGATCACTTCCTCATAGAGGGTACAAAATTCATAGTCACAGGTTTACGAATATACTCGTAGATATCAAATCTATTTTCAATTTCTGACGGCTGTGGAATATGGATTATCTGATGGTTGTTCCTCGACATTCCGGCTGTGATTCTGGTCTGGTAAGAAAAGCTGTAAGAAAGACTTATCTGCTTTTGGCGTGCTCGCAGTGTAACCTAAACGACACTAGGTGCGATGTTACCATTGTTCCTCAATTCACTCTCTAACGACAATGCACTGGAAGTGACAGATGCAGAAATGAGAGAGTTACGCGCTGATAGCTTTTTCATCAATTTTTTAAAATTCTTTGAATAGAAGGAACTGAATAAAATGAAGATATCTGGATAGAAAAAGATAACCTTTATTTTTATTTTAGATTTAAAGAAGTTTGATGTGAACTTCCTAATCGACACAAACGTTGTCTCATTACATGTCCTGATCGGATATATCTCGGTTCGAATTTACTGCCTGGGTAACTAATAGCGTTTTCCAGTTATCTATTCAATGCGAACTTTTTTGCGCTGAATGCATAACTCGTTTTCCATTTATATAATCAGTGCGCATTAGCTGTGTTTTACATGTCCCGTTTATACTTTTCGATTGTATTGAACATTATTGAGTGCGCACTTTCTTGCACTTACTACGATCGTCAGTTCTTGTCAGTGCAGTCTGCCAAATTTATATATTTTTAAGTAGTGTTGCCACAAGACGAGACGAGACAAGACTCGAGGTCGGTCTTGTCTTGGTCTTGACTTAGTCTCGACTACATTGGTCTTGTCTTGGTCTTGTCGAGACGAGACTTGAAGTCAGTCTCGTCTTGTCTCGAGTCTCGACAAGACTCTCGACTTTGCGTCTATTAACAAATGGTTTATTATAATTGTATGTAATAGTGCATAAATATCTAAGAAAAACCGTACAATTGCGATTTAAAAATTCCAAAAAATGTTTGAGATATTAATTTTAAAAGTATTTTATGATTGTCGTCGATCGTCGATCACATACCAGTAATTTTCATTGCAAGATCGTTACTTAGAACTTTACGGGCGAGCACGGTACCTAACGAGCGAGTGAAGCGAGCTTATTATCCGTGCCAGCACGTAAATTTCGGGTAACTGAATATACTGGATATACTGAATCGTAAATAACCTGAAAAAATTATTCAAACACACCACAATACATTCAACTATTTGATCGAAATAGTCTTTGAAAACATATAACGAATAAATAGAACTGTATATATGATGCTATGGTTTCAACAGCCTGTAAATTTTCTAACGGGCGGAGCCCGTAAAAACCTCTCTAACCACTAGAGACAGAGCTCTGTTATAAGAGGTATACGATTCAGTATAACGTAAAAAAAAAATAATATGAAAATGGAACATATGTACCGAGTTTTTTTTTAAATTTTATTCTTACATACAATATATTTTTTATTTCAAGTAGATACATAACATACCGAACTATAATTAACAGCAATGCGTTTTTCTTAATAGCACTAGGTAAACAGTAAAATCTAGAGATTAAAAAATACAGAACAACAATGAAGTTGATATTACATTATTTGGAAATACATTATTCATTATTTTCATGTTATTTTATGCGTGTTTCGATGTGAATTCATAATAATACCACATGAAAATTAAGTAAAATATTTTACGACTTGTAACAATATATAGAAAGTGAGAAATATTCATACATATACTTATTACAGATCTGACGGTCTGAGAGATTCAAAATGTAAAGATTAGAGAAAGTAGGTGTAAATGAAATTCTTGGAAATATCCATTGCTTTGTCCCTCCATCCATTTCCCTTCGGTTTTAGGGACACTATGGTCATACTCACCCGGACAGTTAACTCAAGGTTAAACTTTAAAATAAGGAATTGGTGAAATTTGAAAGTATAAAACGAAACGTATGCGCAATTGGCTATATTATGGGGTTACATTTTTAAGAATAATTGCGTTTTGTATAATAAAATAATAATTATTTTCAATTTCAAATTAATTATTTAGGTGAAATAAGAAGCACATCTGTTGAAAATTTACAATATGGTTTTTTAAAAAAACTGGTTTCCCTAAAGGCTTAAGGTCGTAAAATGTTTGTCGGCATTTTCCATTTTCACATAATACTAAGAATTACAACACATATTTTTTCTAAATATATGAAAAATACTTTAAATTTGAAGTGAACATTACATGTTTCAATACAGCAGCACTAGGTCGAAATTACAGTAGGAACAGTGTTCAATTATATAAAACAAAAAAAAAATACAATAAATTAATTACAGTAATTAAAATAAAATATTGTAATTGAGTTTATGTTTTCTTTCAAATATGATATTTTACATTGTAGTTACATAGGTATAACTTTTGTGCTGTGTGAAAATTGAAAATAATTTTAGTCAACTTGAAATTCAGTTTTGTTAGTACATTTGATAGGATATAAATAAAATTACAAATTTTTAAATATTCGGTTTATACTGGGTAGTTTATATCCTACGTATACATTGTAGTTTAACGGTTTAATGGTTTTTCAATACAAGTATTATTCCTATTTACAATTAATTTTTGGAAATTTAAGCCAAACTTCCAGCCTAATCTGCGAATTTCTAATAGTGTTGTTTGTTTGTTTGTTTCAATTTTTATATTTACATAAATTAATGTTTCAGGAACATAAGATTAAAAATTAATATGTTTATTATTTTTATGAATTTTCAAATAGCATTGCTCTTAATTTTTGAAGAACTTTTAGAAAATGTTTTGAGAAAATACCGACGAACTGAAGTCGAGAGTCTTGTCGAGACTTCAAGACTTTCTCGACAAGACTCGGAACTGGTCTCGTCTCGTCTTGACTTTTTAGTCGAGACCAAAATGATGGTCTTGTCTCGACAAGACCAAGACGAGACGAGACAAGACCAAGACTGGTCTTGGTCTTGCGGCAACACTATTTTTAAGCTTGTAGTCACTTTTTTGTTAAACCATTACATTTTCTTTTTAACCTCTCTCTATCAACCAATCGCTTTCCCTCTGTACTTAAAATCTCGTTCATTTGTCCCATCTTCAAAGCTGGTGACAATACTGATATTTCTAACTATCGTCCTATTACTATTCTCTCTAATATCTCTAAAATCTTTGAATCAATTTTATATAAGTACTTATATAATTCCGTTTCTAGTAATATTTCTCGCCATCAACATGGATTCATGTCTGGTAGATCAACCACGACTAACCTAATGAACTTCACTGAATTCACTCTTAATTCTCTACGGGACAACTCCCAAGTTGATGTGATATACACAGATTTTAAAAAGGCTTTCGACAGTGTAAATCATAATGTGCTTCTGGAAAAACTCGGCAAATACTTTCACTTTACAGAAGACCTTCTTCATTTTCTCAAATCATACCTTAGTGATCGCGAAATGACCGTGCATCTTAATAACTTTAAATCAAACCCGTTCACTGCTACCTCCGGGGTTCCTCAAGGATCAAACTTGGGCCCACTATTATTCAATCTCTTCATTAACGATGTGGTGGACTGTGTTCAACATTCTCAAATACTTTTGTATGCTGATGACATAAAAATCTATAAAACTATCAACTCTGTTCATGACTGTATTCTCTTACAATATGACATCAACAACATTTTAAAATGGTCCCAGAACTCAAAATTGTTCTTTAATTACAGCAAATGTAAAATAATGAGTTACTTTGTTAAAAATACGTTCACACTTATACATATCATATGGAAACTAATTCGCTTAAGAGAGTAACTCAGTTTAAAGATCTTGGGATTATATTTGACACAAAATTAACATTTAATGTAGGTACACATTGAGACTACTGTAAGATCATCCTACAAAAATCTTGGATTTGTAATTAGAAATTGTCGGTCTTTCTGTAAAATAACTGCATTAAAAAGCTTATATTGTGCATTCGTCCGCTCTAAGCTAGAATATTGTCTACAAATCTGGAATCCAATATATCATAAATACATAACTAAGATTGAATCTGTCCAACATAAATTTATCAAATATTGTTATTTTAAAATTCATGGACAATATCCTAGCTTCACCCATGATTATTTCGTTTTATTGCCTGAAGTGAACTTGGTGCCATTAAGTAGTAGAAGAAATTTGCAATTATCTCTCTACTTATACAAATTAATTAATAATTGTATTGATGACCCATGTAGTCTTGAACTTATACCTTTTCATATTCCACGAGTCACTTCAAGAAATAAAATACCATTTCATTGTAAAACAGCTAGGACTACTTATGAATTGAAATCTCCAATAAGACAACTCTGTGTAGCGTATAACAATATATCATGTACTATTGACATTGACATATTTGGCGACTCCTTTTTTAAATTTGAGAGTACATTAATTAAATACTTTTCGGATTAAGTTACTTGTTACATTTCTTATATGTTTATTTAATGTTTATTTACTGTGTTTACTGTCTCAATACATTCGTTTTTGTATTTGTATACCGTATAATCGTCCTGTAATTGGGATCCTGTATCCTGTTGGATCGATTTATTAATAAATAAATAAATTTGTAACAAATTATAAATGGGATGAATTAACAGATTTTTTTATATTTATTACGTATACGTATTTTAAAAGATAGTTATTATTTTAATAATATAATATACATTTACTACATATATAAATCCACAATAAAATAGGACTATGAATTTAAAAATAATATTTGCTTATTAAATAGATGCCTTTTGCAAATGTGGTGGCAAATTTGGAAATACAGAATGTGCTGAGTCTGGTTTTTACATGTGTTCCAGGCCTTTTCAAATAATCAGTTTCAAGAAAATAATCTGGGCAAATTTTTGATGCTTTTGTAGGTGTGAAATCTTTTCTGTTTATGGCATCTATCCACAATCGTAATATACCAGTATTATTTAAAGGAAATCTGTAAAATATTTAAAACAATAGTATGAATAAATATGTATACATATATATACATATATATACATATATATATATATATATATATATATATATATATATATATATATATATATATATATATATATATGAACAATAATACTTACTTGACAAATTGTCGAGGGTTATCCTTGCTATGTCTATTTGTGCACCAAAAAGCACTACAAGAAGACGGCATATTACCTTTAGTTATGGAAATATCTCAGTTAAAGTTTTTATTTACTAAGAATAAAATACAAACACCACTTTGTTCAAGAAAACTACCATATAATGCAATAATAGACCAACGAACGTTTGACGTTTTCCTTTCCTGTAAATGGCGCCGTACCCCCACTACTTGCCTCACTTGTTAAACGTATGTCAGCTATCCAGTGTTTTATTAGGACATCTTTGATTATGATACGCATTAGCATAACAATCCTAGGTATGTTAATAGCTATTCTACATATAGGTACTAGTAATATATTTTTAATTTTTTTATAAGAAGTTTAGTTTATAATTTTAATTTTTAGAATTAAAAAAAAAATACATTTCAGGATCCTACAAGAATATCATTCTTGATTCCTTTACGGTTGTATCCTTATTTCAGTCTACGTTATCTTAGTGTATGTTTTATTTTACCTTTTGTTGTTCATTGTATAACGTTATTTTGACAATGGTACATATTGTTCTTAAAGCATGTTACAGCTTATTACATTGTCTATAAATAATAGTAGTTATGAAGTTTTGTCTTTATTATTTTCCTTAATATTATTTGCTGTAACAGTAACTACAATACAGCGGAAAATAGCTTTAAAACATATTATTTTATCAAGAGTAGTATCATTAAACTGCTGTATATACAGTTTACACAACATACAGTACATGTACTCTGACGGGCATCATTATCACAAACGCAAGGACTGAACTTGGTACACAAACATTTCTGTTCTATGTAATTTTCATTTAAATATTCATAATACATACTATGAACATCAACAGAGCTGCAACACTAATCTGACTTATTTGCTCACGGATATGTTTGCATGTTCTAATACTATTAAATTAAGGGACATTGAATTAATACAAAAATAAACATTTTAATGCACATAAATAATTTTCATATATTTCATATATGTTATAATTATTAACAAATAAATTAAATATAGGTTGTAACGTAATAACAACATAAAAGTTTCAGTAATATGTACAGGGTGTCTCATTTTCGATGTTTTTTTTAAGGTATCTCGGGTAATATTAATGATAGAGCAAAACCGTTTGCACATTCCAGGGTCAACTTTACCAGAAATGTTTAATAGTCACCACAGGAAATTCCGATCTTCTTTTGTTTCTGAGCTACAGACATAAACTCGTTTTTCGCTCTTTTTGAAAATATCTCATATCTTGTTTATTATAAAAGTTAGAAAAAAATGTTTTAACAAAAAAATACCTTTTTTAAATAGAATAAAATGGCGTAATTAGTTTTTTTGAAAACTTAATGATTCTCGAGATATAACAACTTATGATTTTTTAAATGGGAACCTATGTTAAAAATAGTCTCGTCTTTTTGCTTATTTTATAAGATTTTCAATGATATATAACAAGTCTACATTCTATTGTTTTAAACTTGAATAAGAAATAATTATTAATTTATTGGGGTGAAAAAATTAAAAATTATTAAGAAACAAAAGAAAAAAATCGATAACAGATCATCATTTGCATATTTCTAATAATATTTGTTTCATCTATTTATTATTTTTTGTTATTTTTTGTACAAAAACCAAAAAGTATATAAGTTTTAAATTTACATATCTCGCTTATACAAAGGGCTAATTTAATACTACTTGATGTGCTAGTCGCAGAATTTAATTCTCTAAAACTCTTATTTGAAGCATTTATTTCTAAAATCAAAATGGAACCATTTTATTCAAGAAAAACTGTTAACAAGTTCAGGTAATATATCACTTCCGGTTAGCCTGTTGTAACCAAATTCTGCTATGTTATTCCAATTGATATAAAAGTGTTATATAGTAAATTTTAAAAGTTTTGGATTATATTTTAATATAATTTTTCATTAAAATCTATTATAGGCTTCAAATAAAGTACCGTATCTGAAAATTATGTAATGACCAAAAAGGGAGGTGCACAACTAGATGTTATAGAAGTCCTAAATATCAAAATTTCAACTTTCTACGGCTTACCGTTTTTGAGTTATGCGAGATACGTACGTACGTACGTACAGACGTCACGACGAAATTAGTCAGAATGGATTCAGGGATGGCCAAAATGGATATTTCCGTTGAAATCTGGAAACCGAAATTTTTCGCGAATACAATACTTCCTTTACTTCGTACAAGGAAGTAAAAAAATTAGTATTGCCAACTTAATTGGAAAAATTAAAAAATAGTTTGTCACCCTGGCACGCTTATTTCATTTCATAAATCTGCCGGCAGAGGTACTATAATAAATAATATGGTTTATTATATACTCCGGCAAAGTATGTATAACTTGCTCATGAAAAAGTAGTTCGGAAAAATGTTTATTTTTTGGGCGATTCAATAGAAAAAAAAATTAAATAATTTTCACTTCTTATTTTTATTTACTCGTAGATATATGTTCGGATTTATGATTTTTCCTCATCTTTTTTCTCTCTGTCCCGTGTTGCAGTAGTTCCATGATAGAAGATATTACAAATTTTCGTTTCACACTTGTACTTTAAAACTATCATTAACAATTTTCATTATCCGTTTTTAATAGGTAGGTTATGTTATACGGTTACAATATAAATATTGATTTCACACTTAAATTTAAAATGTTGACATTGTACAACACTGAAAAAGTGTTTTACGGATGGAGTCTGCAGAAGAATAAATCTTTTACGAAACGAGTACTACAGTCAGTGTCGGACTGGGACATATTTCTGAGTGTGGTGATTTGGATTACCGGGCCCCCTATTCTGGGCCATTCAAAATATTATTAATGAAACAAAGATGGTTATGAATGAAGGTTTTTTTAAAAAAATAAATTAATGAATGTAAACATTAAGTAAGTACACAGGCTGAACCCAAGAATTCGTGACATTCACGATTAAGGCGTACATGCGAAATTGCTTAAAAATGCTATACATTTATCTGCATGGGAAAACAGATTTATTGAAATACTTGCATGGGGATTTCAAGCAATATAAGAGTTATGATGTCGGGTAAATTAGACAAAAGTTACCCCATCAGAAGACCATTTTAATGGTGTATCGTTATTTGAGAAAAAATACATAGATATAGACGAAAACGGTAAATTTTGAAATGGTTCATTTTTAAAAATAACTACAAAAGTATTTTATTACCAAAGATTACTGTACTAGTTGTATAGAATTAGCAGTAATCTATTATAAAAATTGCGTCTCAAACACGTATATTTTGGCCTAGATTTGGCACATAGATTATATAACGCATATACGAAGTATGCGTTACGAAGTTAATGAATTTAAATATTAAAATTATAAATATATTGTTATAATCATTTTGGAACATTTTCTTTGTTGTAATCAAATCATATTAATAGTGAATGGTGAATACTATTAAAGATAATCTTTTTGTAGGTGCAATGTTTATAATTAATTTTCATTTTAGTGCTATCTTTCACCTAGCACAATATAAAACATTAAAATCGTTAAAGTACACAAAAATTATGGCTCTAAAGGCCGTTTGCACCAACATAACTTAATTTTTAAGCGTTTCTTTGTCGGTATAAAATGTTAAATAAATTACTATGCATTGTTGTTTCGGTTTGCATTTTTTGTCTATGATGGGTCGCTTAAAGTATAAGACATGTTGGTGCAATTGGGAATACTTAAGTTTAAGTACAATCTCAAGAGTTAAGGCGACAAAAATTGTTATTAAAATGACATTTGCAGAATTTAACTCCTAACTTAAATATTCTGTATCGTGAATAGATCTTATATCAAAAATTTTAATCCGGAATGAAAATGGAGATAGATAACTCTGAATTTAATCATTTTTATGAATCTGCTAATGAAAGCCTACTATGTGGAACGACACACCATAATAAGATTTTTTTTTTCTTTATCATATTGAAAACTATTAAATAAGTACTAAATATGATAGTTACAAGTTTAGACCGGGCCCTTTCGGTCGCCGGGCCTGTGGCGATCGCCACATCGCCACAATGGCCAGTCCGACGCTGACTACAGTACTTGATTTCTTGACCCTACAAGGACCGTTACAGCACAAAAGATGATGATGAATGTACATTAAGAAGTATGTTCCATACGCGAACAAAAAATTGTGGAAGTCTGTGTTTGACAGTTCATTTTCCTTTCCCGGCCTCTCCAATCAAATAAGCATTTCTTAAAGGACAGCAGTCGCACCCAATTAAGATCACGTGCGCGAATCCTTCCCGCTATGACGAGGAAAAAGACTCTCAGTGTCCGTATGTCACAGTGGAGTTTTATTTTCGTGGCTTTGATTTTCTGGTTCTGTGAACAACTCCACATCAACGTTACGGGTTGCCCGGGTGATTGTGGCCCGTGTATGCCCTGTGAATTTCAAGGAGAGACCGAGTCCCGCTTGCCCTGATCAGCGGTACCCAATCAACAACAGTTTACAAACTTCTCAAAAATAGACTAACATTTTGATTTGATCTACTTTGGAGGTTGAGAACTTTCACTTTACAAACTTATTTTTGTTTTATATAATATACAAGTTTGGCACTTGTACAAACTGTATTATACTTTATTTCACGTAAGAAAATAGTAGATGGCGCTTGAGAGCCGACCGTTTTTACATGCATTAAATAAATAATTGAAATTTGTGAAAGCAAACTTTGTCAATAATAAATATTATTGTCTGTACAAATGTACAAGACCTGAATGTACTCTGAGTTAACACGCGGTTTTCCAAACGTTTTTAGTTTTGAAAATGCCATGTATACAGTGCCAAAACGGTTTTGACCAAAACTAGTTTCAAAACTACTCATGTAAATACTTAAAATTCAGTTTCGCTATTGCGCAAGCGTACATAGCATAACGTTTCTAATCTTTAAATAAACTGACAGTTGTGTAGTTTTTGTGTGTAGTGGTACGAAGTAGAAAAAATAATTGTAATAATGGCAAAATTTAGAGTGAAGAGGATCTGTCACTTACATCAGCCAAATGCGCACGCGCCGAAACTGTTTTAAAATCAATCTGTAAACCTGTTTTGAAAATTGTAGGTACACAGTTTCGCCTAATTTTGACTGAGAACTGAAACCATTTTCAGAACTGCATGTTAATATTTTTATGTACCTATATTTAAAAAATGTAGTAATATTTTTTATACATATTATTTTATAATAGATTGTTTTGTGAATTGTTCAGTTGTCTGTAAGTGACATGAATCAGTTAAATGCAAATTTAATTTTTAAATAAAAATTTATAACTTTTTGTAATAGTCGCCTAAAAAATGTTGTTCTCAGCCAAAATTTTTTTAGCTTCACCTTTCGCCACGGCCCCATACATCTGATTCAGATAAAAATGATCACTTTTACAGCCTTGATACTCGAAATAAGTATAGTATTTTCGTAAGAATGGCATTGCACAATAATGTTTCGTGTACAGGTAGTTCAATTCGCTCTATAATCTGTGCAGTCACCGATTACGAAACTATCTTTTTCTGCATCAAAAACGCACATGTACACAAGACCATTATTCTAGCCCTTTGCGGTAGTTTATCTTTGACATTATGGATAAATCGTGTAAATCAACAACAACAACAACAACAACAACAATAAAAAAATGCTAAATATACGCCAATGTATACGAACTAGGTTAACATTTCCAAATTATTTCCTGAATAGTGTTACGACTTCCGTCGCCTTATGATCAGATTCTATAACCTGTGTGGCAAAAAGAATCTACTTCAATTACGTATGTCATCAATAATCATACACTTTTTATTGCGCAATGCCATTCTTATGTGAACAATACTATATTATACGATCGAATATTATTCACCAAAATTATACAAAATATGAAAATATTCTAGTTGCGCTGTCAAACATAATTCTAAAAGTTAAGTCTAGAATTTAGACTTAACTTTTAACTCTAGACTCTAGATGGTCTCTCGCTCCATAAATATGTAAGGCTCTAAATTTAATTCTCAAAATGTATAGTTTTTGGATAATTTTTTGCTCAATGATAGGAAGAAAAACATATTTATAAAAATATTTTTTTATATAAAGGACATGAAGCGAATTAGTCACAATTAATTCTCAATTCTTATGGGCAATAATGTCTTCTCAAATTTCAGAGCACCCACCATAATATTGGTTGGAGGATATATTATTACCTATTATAATAGGTAATAATATATCCGAGAAAATCATTATGTAAATGAATTATTCATAGTAACGATAATTAGTAAATTCTCCAGACGGAAATGAATAAATTTATATTGCTTCTACTACAATTACTACTGGAAGCTACTATTAATCATATATGCAATATGGTAAACCAAGCATAAGTATACATTTTTAAATACCGTATTAATAAATTACATTAACAAATTAATTGGTAATACCCTGTTTAAAATTTTATCGTCCAAATAAATATACTCGTATATATTTTCAGGGTAATTATATAACAAGGGCATTATGAGTTGTTGCTACGGTAATGTACCGAGAAAATGGTGTTAACACTGGGATAAAGCCTAAAAAACAAGCAGAAACATTCATATGGTACCTACTTTGTAAATTTTATTAAAACTTTCTCATCAGTAATCCGTATCCGGGCCCTCGGAAAGTACATTGCTGGCCTCAGGCATTAATATATATATATATATATATATATATATATATATATATATATATATATATATATATATATATATATATATATATATATATATATATATATATATAGGGTGTCCAGTTCTGGATAACTTCCAACATGGGGATCTCGAGAAGTATAAGAGATACAAAGTCAGTTAAATTAGACAAAAGTTGCCCATTACAAGACCATTTTAATGGTGTTTTGTTATTTGAGAAAAATTACATAGGTCACTGGATATAGGCGAAAATGTAAATTTTGCAGTTTTTCATTTTTGCAAATATCATCCAAATATGAAATAATACTGGATTTTAATCTTTAGGGCACTTTTTATGTTCTTTGGCGATGTTTAAATTTTTTAATTACTATTAGTTTTCGAGTTATATCATAGTTTAATTTTTACTTAGATATATTAGAAAGTTGCATCATTGAAAAGATATTTTTTTAGTTTTCCAACCATATGTAATTTGTCTATTATCATTTGTTTCAAACACCGAAAATAACAACGATAAAAAACGAATCTGGATTTCGAACCTTATTTATATTATAGGGCTAAGTAGTTAAATTATTATGCCTATCAAAAAATAATTTGGTATGCAACTTTTAATTCTGATTAACTTTGCAATGTATAGCTTTTGCCGTAAATTAAAGCAAGAAATTGCTTCAAATCTCATGTTTAATGTATATGTTCACCCCTAACCGCCACCATCCTGTATAACTACTTAAAATAAAGGATTTATTTTATAATGTTAACTTTATTGAATAATTTTCAATATAATTTAAAATTTATTACAAATTGTTTTTAATTAGAACATAATTGTGTATTTTAGTAGAAATACATAATTAAACATTTTTGACGCTACCCTTCCCATGTTAAATTACAATTTAAAATTGATTAACACGTTTTTCTAATTTAATTTTAAAAATAGTAAACCCTTATAACTATAATTAATTTTCTCGTCTAGACGCAGAAATTCAATTGTAAAATTTGTATGTTACAGCAAAGTGAGTTGTTCGAAATAAATGGAATTTTTTTTGTGCCGAGCTCAAGTATTTAATTGTTATATAATTATATCAACGCAAAATGAAATATTCAAACTTCCAAAAGCATTCTCTTAGAGAAGTCACATAAATGCTAAAAACCAGTGGTTTTTTATCCACTAAAAGCAGAATAATGAATTATATAACTATAAAAAAATTATTTGATAAAAACTAAATTTGAGAGTTTTTCCAGGATTCATTGTCGGTTGCATTAATATTTTAATTGTTTATTAAACAAAATTAAATTAAAATCAATCCTTATACAATACGTATATAAACGTTGATATTAATTTAATTTTTGTTTAATTCCAAATAATTGGCATTTAGTATTTTTTTGGTGTTTATAATTTAAGAAGTACTTTTATGACAGTTAACAAAGATATTACTAAACAAATAAATAATTCTATTGACAAATGAGATTAATATTCATATATCTCAGTAATATGATTCTCTCTTTTATGTTGATATTGGTTGTAAGTTTATAAGGTTTATATGCGATCTATTTTTAAACCTTTTTTATCAATATGCGGATATAAATTACATGGAACTTATAGTACGTATTAAAAATTTCTCTAGACAATTTATGCTTCTCATTGGTACTCATTATTAAGTGTCAATTACCGAAATTGTAAAATTTGACTTATGTCCCTAATATTTCCAAAGCGGAATATAGAAATATATTATATATATATATATATATATATATATATATATATATATATATATATATATATATATATATATATATATATATATTATTATTATTATTATTATTATTTAAGTAAGCGTACAACTCTTAACCGTTGGAAGAACTAACCCCATAGATAGTAAATCTGCCACTAATTTTTTACATGCTTTCTTTAAGAACGGGAGCCTCTTAAAACTTACCAATTACGCTATAGTTCAAAATTTTGTAAAATTCTGAAAATTATTTTATTTTTAGATTTTTTATAAGTTAAAATATTTTCAAATCTAATGCGCTTTTACTTTTATATTTTATAAATTTTAAAAAATACCGGAGGAAAAAAAAGTTAAATTTTCGCAATATTTTTTTTCCGCCATTACGGCGTACATAACATCAACTACGTGCGAATTAGGTCTCGACAAACGTGCCCAAAACGTGCTTCATGGAAAGAGACAGAAGTGAAACACAGCCACCTGTTTATGTTTATACTTGACACTTGACAATTTAATTTCTGTGTTTATCGTATTTTCTAGGTTTTACATTTCCATGTTTAAAATCAAATAATTTACTTCTTGCGATTTGACATTGAATATGAGGTTTCAATATCAAATATAGAAGACTTAAGTTCATATTTTCATTCTAAACTAGCGCTCGTAGCGGACACTTACAGCGAACCAAAAATGCTGTATACGTCATCGTATATATACAGGGTGATTCATCGGTCTGTCCTCTCTTTATAACTCTTTTATTTTAAGTCAGATAGAAAAACTCTTCAAATATAATTTATATGATATATTATTGTCTATCTACATACTATATGCATTTGCATACAGGCTGCTCCGTTTAAGCGCAACAATATGTAACTTTATATTTCTTAATGGAACATCCTATATTTATTTATTTATTTACTTTGATAGTAAATTAGATTCCCTTTAAAAAAGTATAAAGTAATAAGGGGTCTAAAATTATAAATTAAGAAGTTATTTACGTTCATAAAAAATAGTAGTTCAGAGTGGAAAAAACCATAATATAATACAAAATTTTGATCCTTTTTTATTAATACTTATTTTAAACATTACACTAATTCTAAAGAAGCTATTAAAATTTAGTGACAGACTAAATAATGCAAAATTGTAATAAATGCTCGAAAACTTGTACTTCAACTTCAATAGATTTTTCTATTATAAATATTATATTAACCATCTCATCTTTACTAAAATTTGTATTATACATTTTCACATTAACATCAACAATGATAAACTAAGAGTATTTGGACAACTTTTTTGTTTAAATTTGAAACAATTGATCAAATTATCCATAGCTTACTTTGTTAATAATAACATGATAGAAACATATCATTCAACGAATAAAGGTAAATAACTTCTTAATTTATAATTTTAGACCCCTTATTACTTTATGCTTTTTTAAAGGGAATCTAATTTTCTATCAAAATAAATAAATAAATAAATATAGAGTGTTCCATTAAGAAATATAAAGTTACATATTGTTGCGCTTAAATGGAGCATCCTGTATATAAATGGATATGGTACGTAGATAGATAAAACTATATCATATAAATTATATTTGAAGACTTTTTTTATTTGACTTAAAATAAAAGAGTTATAAAGAGAGGACAGACCGATGAATCACCCTGTATATATATATATATATATATATATATATATATATATATATAAAACATCGTTTGCACAAAAAATAGGCTATCTTTTATTACTTTTATTGCATTAATAGTAATATTGCATGACAGTATAGCAGTAATACGAAAAAATCATTACATTTCAACATGACTAAACTCTCCCATTGACACATATGTAGATGATTGGCGTCGTGGCGTATTTCAGACTTTCATAATGAAAAACTGCACGTTTATCAAGATTTTGGTAAAATATACCTGCTTATTAGTAATAGGGTATTCTCTCATATTTTTTAAATTTATTTTTCTTAAAGAACAGTTATATCTAAGAGTACCTGTGAAAACCCGAGTTAAAAATTCCTTTTAATAAGCGAGATATTAATTTTTAAAATTTGATTTTATTGTGTCACGTGATAGTGACGTACTAGCTGTACAGTACCAGCTGCGTGCTATCAGTGGTTCATGTGGCCTCTTATCACATTCGAACATGAAGTAGGAATTTCAACTGGTCTCCCATTGGCAGGTCATCTAGTACATCAGCAAAATTTAAATGCTTTATATATTTTGAAACAATCAATTTATAATATGATTTTTTGTTTTTTCCCTGTTGTTTACCTACCAACACTATATTTTTAATAAATTTTTAATATTGGTAGTCCTCAGAGAATACCCTATTAGAGTAACACATAAATAAATAGAGAAGTACAAAATAATTCTAAATATGAACAAAAAAAATGAAACTTTTTTAAATAAAAGTTTAAACTATGACGTAATTTGTCAGTTTTAAGTAACTCCAGTTATATCTATGAGAATATAACTCATTAGTCACGTGACATGTTTTCCGCCAATCAACATTCAGAATCTCCCTAGTTACATGTCTATCACAGCGATGATAAAAAACAAAGAAATTATCACCTTATTTATATTCGTTACTAGGGGATTTGTTTTCTTTATTTACAAAATTAACAGTTAATTTTGAGTATAAAAATGTGCGGTAATCGTTTTGATATCAACAACGATACAAATAATAAGGCAATTGTAAAATTAACCATGTTGTAAAGCAATATATGAAAAGTTAGGTTACCAGCACGCACAATGTGTAATAAAAATTCATAATATTCTCTCATTAAATAGAAGCTCGTGATATGATTAATAATCGACGATATTGCTCGTGAAACCGAAGCAGCACATTTCACTCGTCCTTCGGACTCGTGAAATCTGCAACTCGGTTTCACTCGAGAATATCATCGATGATAATCATATCACTTGTTATATTACATATGAAGATAGTTCTATCATCGGTTAAGCATTGTATGTTTATTAAATAACACCCTGTAGTAGTAAATGTTATTATTTCGGCAATGTCATGATCATATTGGAATTTTCTTCTCACAAATGGATGTTGGTTAGAAATGGAGCATTTAAAATTAAAATTACAATTTAAGAATTTTTTTGAGTAAAAAAGTTGAAGAATCCCTGAGTTGTTCGAGTTCCCTAGGGCTAGCGTCTTGCTAAACATACATAATGTTATTGTCGGTGGCTTCGGGGTCGTTCGGTGCGTCACCGGCCGACCTTGGGGCTTCGGTTTTTCACTGGCATCGTTTTTTGACACGTCGTGACGTTTTTATATCGCTGCCCAGGCCACCCAGGATTTGGCCAGATGATGAGCGGACGTGAACCGAAACCACAACTACGGACTCGACGCTTGCATCGCAATTTGTCACCGCAGAGACAGCGGACGCCGCATAGCGCCGGAGAAGCGACCATTAGAATTGACGCCAATGTGGAGAGAGACATCATCATACAGACAATGCCCCATTCGCATTCCCAATCTATCACTATTACATGTATTTTTCTTCCATAATTTTAGTAGAATGCAATGGCAATGTGATTTCTGGTGGAAATATAGAGGCTGGTTGGTTTTTCATTGTCCAGTTTATATCTGCGAAATTATTGGTACAAGAAAAATTTAAATGTAAATAAATTAATAAATATATCATCACGGCTTATTACCCATTGCTGGGTGTGCCAATCTGCTTGTACACAGATATCGGTAATGATGAAATATTTGCACCGTGCGGGCGCTTACCAGGCATCACCTCACGGGCACTCATTGCTGGCGTGGAGAGTGCACCACAGGGATCAATTTTATGCCATTTAAAATTAAGAGTTATGTAATACAACCTGATATACTTTAACATATAAACAATTTTTCCATGGCCTACTAGTTTATCGGAAAAATATTTTACTCTGATTTTTACCTCTCGCTAAGAGTATTGAATTCATGCTAAAAAAACGCATATCCAGATTTTAGTGAATAAGCACGTTTTAAGGTTTCTAGAATCCGATTATAACATTTTTATGATGATGTCCGTATGTGTATGTGTGGATATGTGTGTGGATTCCTCAATCTAACAATAATGGGAAGAGTTGATTAAGTTTTGGTAACAATTGGACAACCGGAAGTAGTAGTTACAAGAAAAAAATCATCTAAATAATATTTATCGAAAATTTATGTAAATACTTATATTAAAGATCGTTAAATTCTGTATTCGATAAATATAAATTCATTATTATATCTTCTATAGATTTAGAAATAAAGAAATGCATATAAAATAATTCGATGTAAAAATTCTCAGATCAAACTACTTCAAGGCAAGAAATTCAAATGTTTGTAATTGACACATACATGTCACTGTCAAAAATATTTGTATACCACTGTCAAAAATATTTGTACATCATTATGAAGATTATGAAAATAAAAAAAAGTCAACAACGCAAAAGAATATACGTAAAAAAGAATATAAAAGGAATTTGTGAAAAAAATACGAATATAAAGAAAAGAAAGTAGAAAAAGAAAATTTCAGGATATTGAATATAAATAAAATGTATGTATTGTACATAATTTATATTAAAATATCCCATAGATTTTGCAAATGTATGTGAGAATTATTTTTTAGTGAGATATGAATATATGTATTTGTATTTAAAAATATTTTTCGTTTTATGCGTACAACCAGGTAAAATATCTGGCGAGAGGTTATGTGCTAAGGTTATAAATCAATTTCTCTTTACAATGACAAATAAGGGTTTACCTTAAATTATGTCTAATAAATCAAATAATAAAATAACAATCGGCTGTGATATTTTATAGTTTGTTTTTTTTTCTATTTGTGTAAGCAATTATCATTTTTCTTAATTCAATAGACCTCAACATCTATTTCTGCAAAATTAGTAGGACATGGGAAAAAATTGTGTATGCTAAATTATAGATCAAGTTGTAGGTATTAGATCTCTTGTAAAATCCGTTTCCACGACTTGATCCCCACGTCATCAATAATAAACATAAGGTTTAAATCGCCAGGGATGGCAGGGAATGGATGACGTTATATTGTTACCATGGTTTTATTATTGGGATTTAATTTTCTAGTAAGGTAGGTGGAGTATGACAGGACTTTGGCGTGTTTGACATTTTCAATATTTTATTTGCAATAATTTTGTTGTTCGCTAATATACCATATACCTACTGTGTGAATAATATTATTCATCAACATTTATTTTTTTATTTAGAAATAATAAACCAATTGAATAAAGATAATTCAAGTATAATAGATGGTCTTTGCAATAGCAAAATGCACAATATGTATAATCCCAAGAATTAACAAAATTATAAACGCACAACGAAGCACAAATTATTATCGAGACCAAAATCACCTTAATTACATGAATGACACAGATGACATGAATATTCAAATAATTCAAATATTTGAAAATGACACTCGTTACCGCGATTACAATACAGTTTCTATTTCATTTTTTGGCGTTGGTTAGACGGAGATAGCGTATACCCGTCTAAAAACCCGACGACAATGAGATAACGAATAAAAGTCCCATATATGCCATGTGTGTACGACAAAGATGCTAGATAAAAGTTTTGTAATTCTTGCATCAGAAATTGATGACATGGGGATCAACTGGGAGATATAGAGTGTATTTAACTTTTTCTTCTATCTTTAATATTTCATATAATCTGGACAATGAAAAACCAACCACGCTGAATATTAAAATAAGAAAAATTTAATCAGTTTCAAATACCTAGACAACTTACCTACTGATCTACATACAAATTGTTATAGTATAGTAACTGTTCGTTTCTTAGGTTTTTAATCTTAGAACCACAACGTGAAATTCATGTTACAATAACCACAATTTGGCGTCCCACACGACACCAAAGCTCGTTGCCACGCTTATCTCTAGGAAAATGAAAACTTTGCTATTTATTTACGATAGTTTTATTTATAAGTAATAATTATAACAAAAAACTAAATATTAATTTTAATTAACTAGTCAAAAAATTGAAACAACACCATTTTTATCGGCGAAAGTATCAATGACCATACAACTCATCGGAAAATAGACCAATCAGATAGCTCAGTTTTTCTTAGTTACGTCACAGAAAACAGAGAGTAAATATCAATCGTAATGTGATATTTGATGACCGGTTGCAGACACGTACATCAACGCATTGTTCGGTTAGCGGTTCATCAAAACGAGGCGACAGCCAAGGTTTGTAATCAACCATACCTGTTATTTGCACATTGGCCTTGTGGCATTCAAGATTTTTCGTAACGACATAAAATTTAGACATTTAGGAATATCTCCTGAAAATATTATATTAACAATTTTTTTGTTTACTAATTTTCTATGACAGAAGCTCTCATGGATATTGTAATGCGTCCGTTAAGGACATCTTTTCACTTTTGTTATAGTTATGTTAAAGCATAATAAGAGTATGGTATTACGAAATAGTTATTAACGTCATTAGGAGGAAATAATAGTTATTTACGTATAGAGGGCCGAAAGAAAGGGTTTACGCCTGCGGACGAAAAGCGGAGGGCTTTTATTCGTCCAAGGGCGTAAACCTCTTTCGGCATGAGGTACGTACAACGTTTTACGCACAACTGAAACCAAATGATACGTAATTTTTAATTGTATGACTAAAAGCTTGTTGCTATGTAAAAAATATTAGATGGCAAGATGGCTATGCCAAGAAACATTTGTTTTGTGTAAACAAATAATTAAAAATGTCAAGCACGGAGCTTCAACCTGAATATGATACTGAAATTTCTGAAAAAAATTTGCTAGAAGCTAATGAATCTTTAGCGGATTTATGTCATGCTAAGATAAAGGACCGATATCGAAATGAATACGATGTGTTGCAAGCCTGGTTGACAGAAAAAAATGTGACAATTTTGAACGAAACTGTGTTGCTCGCATATTTCAATGAAAAGGTATGGTGATTCATCAATATTACTCGTATATATTGTTATTCTATATATATATTATGCTTACTTTTTAGTCTAAAATATATAAGATTCTGTAGAAGTAAAAAATAAAACAGCTCGACTGATCATTGGTACTAAAGAACATGATAAACCTGGTCTGTCATCTGACATTTCTGCAACTGAAAAAGACAGAAATCAGTTGAATCTCTAGGTAAAGAAATCTTCAGAGACAATTCATTTGGAGGGAATTTCGTTGAATAATATATCCACAAATAAAATATTATTTACCGTTATTTGTTTATTTTTGTCATATTTTTTACCGGCGGGCTTTTGCTTTACACTTTACCGCCCGCAGGGTGTAATCTTTCATTTTCCGCCATGGTAACTAAAATGTAAACAAACAATTACAATACAGTTGTGCGTAATAGCTATTAACATACCAAGGAATTTTATGTATATCATAATTGCCGAAGATGTCGGTTTGAAATCCGAGCTCGTAGAGCGAGGATTTTATAATATCTAAGGCTTGTTATGATTAATAACATCCGTGGTTTGTTCAATAGTTTATCGGTTTCAGAAAATTAAGACATTATTGATAAATACCTTTTTTTGAAATTCTTTCATTAATGCGACTTTCAGATTGCTATGGTTAACAGAACAATTATTTTGACATATGTCAATATTACAAATATTAAAATTATGTGCTTTATTCCACATGTTTATTACTTTAGAATAAAGTAGACCATATTTAAAACAATAGGCTAACGTTATCTGTTTGTATTAATGAAGAGCATTATATTTTCATTTTATATAATTTTAATTTTGTAGACCGTTGTTGACAAGTCAGTATGGTAATAATATTACCATACAGATACAGTTATTACTTAGTTACCAGCCTACTTTTGTACATGTAAATAATGGAATAATATCCTGATACCGGTAAAGTAAATAACGGACGCGATTGAAGTTCGTTATTTGCACATCGGCAGTATTAAGATTTTTCGTTATACCATAAAGCCTTTCAGGATACTGTGATGTTTTTTAAAAACACTTTCATTCTATTAGGCAAACATCAACAAATAAGCGTAAATATCAACCACAAACAATATGTCTATAATGTTGCGAACAATGATCTCTTTCCTCTACGGCACTGAATCAATATTGAATGCTGATTGATAAGAACAGATACAGCAGCGCTGACAGATGAAACTTGACCATTTTCGGAGTTACGTTGCTGCTTGTGGTGTCAGTTAATTATAAACTAGATCATAGTATATGCTTTGTTTCTATTGTACCTACTGTTGTATTGTGTTAATATAGAAACACTACCTTGTACTAGATGATTAGATAATTCGTGCTTTTTAACCTTTAAGCCTGCTTCAGAGTTTACATAACGTAACATAACATATCATAGCATAACATAAAGAAAATATGAATGTATGTAAACCGATATAGTATTTCATAATTTTCGTAAGAAACATAACATAACATAACTTTAGAAAACGCATATGGCCAAATTTTATTTCCTTACGGATACGTTATGTTAATCGGTTATGTTCAGACGCGTACGTGAGTCGTCGTGTACCACATTTCAAAACAACAGAATAGCTGTCAACTCCAGTTTGTGTGTGACATTTAAGTTGCTGTCAAGATGGATGAAGCATTACTAATTCCTTTTGTTGAGCAATATGCTTTAATATAGGATAAGAATATTAAGAAGAAAAAAATAATGCATGGATTGTATCCGAAATTATTAACGAGTCCGGTAAGATTACAATAAATTATTAATAGCAACAATATCGTCCGTATCCATAATAATATTCTTGATTTTTATGCTGGGTTGCAAGAAAACTGTTCAATAAATAGTTTATTGATTCTAAAAGGCGATTTCGGGCGACAACCGTTCACTTGCGGTATGTTGCGTTCAGCTACGTTCACACATTCGGGCGCTAGGAACAACATACCCGGTATGCTTGGATCAGTGCTCATAGCTGAACGGGTTTGCGAGTCGGGTCAGCTCTCTGTTTACTATTTCTATCTCTTTTTAAAATGTCTTTTTTTGAAATGTCAAAAGTCAAAACAGTCGGAGTCGTGGTCTTATGTCAAACAAGGTGACATTATTTTCGTTGATTCTTTTTTGGACAAATATGGAAAAAACTATCTTTCTCCGTTAATGCATTTTAATTGCCAGACACTATTTTTGACAGTTTTAAATGTCGCAGAAAACACATAACCATCAAGCACGGTGTCAACAAGTGAACCAACGATTTTTGGTGCCACCATTAATCATATACCGTAACTAACCGTAAGTAATCCGAAGAAGTGAACGGATATGTCGCCCGAAATCGCCTATAGTTACCGGTCCTACAAAGTTAGCGAATCGCTAAAATTCAAACGGTTGCATGAAAAAATATTGGAATTTTTAGCTAATGAATTGTTTACCTAGCAACAGTATCAGTACAATAACTGTCATTGTCATAAACGTGTCTTTCGATAAGAAATTATTGTTGAAAATGGATAAGAGAAATAGGAGCCGAAATTTCACCGAAAGGGAAAAGCAAGTTTTGTTGGATATTTTCGTAAATAAATCGACCGATTTTTCTGTTTTGCACGCACAGATAAATTGAAGGTAGCAGTCGATCAATAAATCGGTCGATTTATCGTTAAGTGTAATACAGCCATTATACTTCCTTCATGTTCTCACCAACTCTTCACCTTCATAACAGTAGTTTTATTAATATTTAAATGTTCTGCTATTGATCTGATTGACCACCTCTCTCCTAACTTGGCATTTTAATTGAGACTAATGACATTGACAAGTTAATAATCGAGACCGACTAAATACAGCAAAAGACAGGTGTACGCGATTTTTTTGTAAGCCACTGTACTCTATATTCTAGTAATTTTTTGTGCATAATATAATTATATGTGTATATTATAAGTAGTATTGTTACATTGTGTTTAATTTTTTCAAGAATGTATGTATATCAGTTTGTGTGACCACTACGTAGTCAGCTCGTGGTGATCTCGTTGCTCGAAGAAAATGTATAGAATTATTCAAATAAATAAATAAATATATCATCACGGCATATTACCCATTGCTGGGTGTGCCAATCCGCTTTGTATGCAGATATTGGTAATGATGATGAGATATTTGTATCGTGCGGGCGTTTACCAGGCGTCACCTCACGGGCACTCATTGTTGGCGTGGAGAGTACACCACAGGGGTCAATTTTGTGCCATTTAAAATTAAAAATATACAATGAGGTGTTGCACGTTTTTTTTTCTTTGCTTTAATCAAAAGAATAAGTAAAAATATTTCGCCCCTATTTTTTATTTTTTTTCGTATTATTCTTTAATCATGAGAAAATTGTCTTTGAAATTATAATGTTTGAATTTCCGCTTCCCCTTTCACCTTATGACGTCAGAATAAACCTAACCAATGAGAGTGTGGCTTACATTTGCCACCGACGGAATTTAAACGAGTGACAGTCATGACATCTGTCAACTACTACTGATTTTTGTATTTGGAAATAATCAAACATGGTTGTAAAAAAGTGTTTTGTGCAGTGTGCCCAAATAGAACTGATAATAGGGAAACATAAAACATAGTGCCTCAAAACGAAGAATGAAATGGTTGTTGCAAGGAAAGATAAAAACGTAAAATCAAAACTTCTTTGTTGTAAAGATCATTTTGATGTAAATATAAATATTTTTATAATTAAATAAAAACTATTGAATACATTAATTTTTTTAGCTGGAAAATGATGCACACAGGCTACGGTTTCTTATACCGGCTAATCTTTGCACTATTGGACCATAAGAGAGATTGATAAATCCAGGATAAAATATTATTAGACGGTATTGCTTAAGACCACTACTTCCTCGGACACTGGTGGAGTAATTTTTTATGTAGATTTACTTAGCTAGTATTTTTATTCTTGTTTTGACGAAAATCTCTGGAATAAACTATTTTACTTCAGGAGTAAATTTTACTTTGCCAGTGCTTTACTTATCCATCTTTTATAATACTGGGCATGAAACTATGAAATATAACGCTATAATATAATAATAAATAACTAAGAACTACGCTAAAGAACCAAAAATCACGCTGCACTATAAGTTAGACCTTATGTCACACAGTTGTCATTAAAGCAATCATTGGCGTTGATGTATGATACAGTTGTTTTTTTTCATCATCTTTCCAGTTTTGTCATTGGCTAATGTATGTCTGATGCCACAGACAGTGTAATTTGGCGCCAATGGGCCCGTCCAAGTCTTCGACTTTTTAAACATTACATGTCGCATATGAATTTTGAATATAAATAAATGAAAACGAAATAAAAATTGCTATATATTTTGTATTTTTATACCTATAATAATGTAATTAAAGATTTTAGCGTAAAATGGTCGCCATGTTATGACGTCAGCGTCATTACAGTAGTCCAGTTTCCCTGTGAAAATGTCACTATAAAGTGGACCATGCATATTTTGCTTATAAATTCGCGATTGGCTTTACACGTAGTCTAACAAACACATATTTAATAAATCCGAGTAATTTTTTATTAAGATCAAATGAAAATTTACATATTAAATAAATTTATATTATAATTTGTGTTAATTATTGTAATCTCAATACTTGTCATTGTTGCAATCATTTAGTAAATAATAATGTAAATGTTGGATTACTTTTTATTGTGAACTATGCTTTGATTATTGTAATCAATACTATCTTTGTTGTATTTAATTATAAATAGAAAATAGTTACTATTTTAATTATAATAACTAGGTGAGTATGAAAACTTCAATATTATATTAAAGAAAGTCTTAAAGTCACATTAATTAAAGCGAATAATTAACTTCATTATGAAAACAAATATTATTAGTTTTACTTACCTGATTTTTATTTATATATAATATGTATTATCGAAGTTTTACATAAATTAACATTTAACACTACTCCTATATCTATTCATTTAAGTAAATCAAACAAATATATATTTTGAAATGATATAATAACTAACTGGCTTACTTTAATACCATTAGCTCTAAAGATTTTTTGATCATAGTTTGTAATGGATACCTATTTTCATTCATGCAACATTTATTGTATATTGCCGTATTAATGGTAACGTATGTCGGCTCTCTCTACTTATGACGAAGTGACGCTAACGTCAGAACTTTCGCGCCAAAACTTTAATAATTATTTTAGGCGTTATTAAGCGTAATTTCAAGAAAACATAAAATACGGAATTTCTATTTTTAAATTCTTCGTAACATATAAAAAATTCAAAAAAAGTTGGACGGGCCCATTCAAAAAGTATATTTTTAAACTGCTACTGTGCTTAATATATACAGAAATTTGAACAGAAAATCATATTTAATCACACTGTAGAACGTATTTATTCGAATTTCAGAAGAAAAAAAGATATGTTAATTTTTTTTTGCAATACCTCATTATACACGAAAGTAGACATGAAATGGATTTGGTTAAAAAATAAAAAGTACGTGCATTGCAGTTAATCACAGAGCAGCTTAGCACAATTTTGTATGAATGGAAATTAATCGTAAAATTATCCTGAGCAGCTGGCTTTATCGCTGTATCTTGTAATATATTTCATGTAAATTTAGAAATCATTTCGTTGTAAGTGGCACCGCAAAAAAGAGAATTTGGCGAGGCTTGTGAAGAAGGAGTGTAGCAGGGCTGCAAATCTTTTAAATAGGCCCATCATATCGCAACTGCTCCTCGTTGGAGAGGTGGGCGCGGGGGCGGTTTTGTTAAACATTACGATAACATGACATCGTTATGGGAGAGTTACGGCCCTAATATCTTTAAGTTGTTGGAGCTGTTGTTACCGCTTTTCTCTTTTATACGTCGCGTCGGCGCTCATAACAAAACAGCAACATAATGCAATTGATACTCGGGCGTTTTCATTCTCCTTGCCTAATGTTTGACATTAGCCAAGTCGGGCTGACATTAAGGTCCTGTGCTGTGGCACTCAGCATTGTGCGCGCCACGCGTGATAAATGTCATTATCCTGTAGGATAAACCGCCTGCTCCCAGCGACCGACCAGGACACACGATTGCCGTACCCGATGGACAGATGTGTTGTTTTGTCCTGATGTGATGTGTGCACGGACGGAACTATTATTCACACAGGGACGGATTCACACGTTTCGGATACATTACCTAACTTGATCCTTGAATTTCAATCCTGTATTACAAGACAAAGCTACTGGCTTTACTATAATGAGCAAACTAGGCGTACTTAGTTAATTCCATCAATAGGTTAACATGCTCAAATATCTTTATTTATTATTTTCATAGAACACAAAATGGAAAGCACGTGTTCATTTTTTACTTCCTTGTACGAACACAGAGAAAAATGACTGGTTTTTAGCAAATAAATATTCATAATTAAGGGGTACTTCATTCATTCAATTATTGCAACCTTGCAACAAATACAATTTAATCTTTAATATGAAATGTATTTTATTCATTCAGTTATATTATTTATTTGACCGTGATTTATTTCATTTAAATTTAATTTTCTCAAATAAACTAATATATTTATGCTTAGTATTTTAAATTGAGATTTTCAATGAATAAATTTATAATTTTCTGAAATATTTACTTGTTTCCTACAAATATGTAATTGTTTTGAATTAATTTTAAAATATATTTGTATAAACTTTATATTTCTTACAATGAAAAATAGTTTTTATTGTGTGAATCTACATTTATTTGTCACAAATAAATACTATTTGCGGCAAAATAATATTTCGATTGAATGAACAATGTTCTATTTGTCAAATGACGATTTTAAGTGAAGTGACTTGTATGGACTTGTTCATTTGTTGTACGTTTCATCTTGTATATGGTGGTGCTCATTTCTGACAGTGTTCACTTCTGGCGATTTGTATTTCATTCGTTTGGTAAAAAGTAGTGAATATGGGTGACGAAACAGTGAAAAATATACTACTTGAGTGGAGTTTTGACTATTTGCTTTGCACTTTTCAGTGTATCTTTTATGCCAAGGCACATGCATCGGTACCTGTACAGCGTGTGTTTTATAATTTTTTGTTATATGTACATTAATATTCTTAAGGATGTAGTTTGTGACTTAATAAAAATATGGTGTTCGAAAAAATATACATCTGGTCTTTATTTAATAGTTTTCCTTCAATTTTAATCTATTTAGAGTGGACAGGTTACGAGAGGTAGGTATATAAACTTGGTTCAAATAAATTATTATATATCCAATAGTAATGCAATAAATTTAGCGCAATTAAAATAATTCTTAACGTAAATAAATGCATAGTTCTCACGAAATAGAAGATATAATTGATCTCAATATATATTTATTTGAGACAAATCAATGCTTCAAATAAATTATTACATTGCTTTAATTGTACATATATTTGGATCTATTCAAGCTTAGGATTTATTTGTAGCAAATAAATTTACAGTTCACGTAATTATATCTTTTTCTCAGTGAAGTAAAGGAAGTATTGTATTCGCGAAAAATTTCGGTTTCCAGATTTCAACGGAAATATCCATTTTGGCCATCCCTGAATCCATTCTGATTAATTTCGTCGTGGCGTCTGTACGTACGTACGTATCTCGCATAACTCAAAAACGGTAAACCGTAGAAAGTTGAAATTTTGTATTTAGGACTTCTATAACATCTAGTTGTGCACCTCCCTTTTTGGTCATAACATAATTTCCAGAAAAGGTACTTTATTTGAAGCCTATAAAAGATTTTAAAATATAATGCAAAACTTTTCAAATTTAGTATATAAGACTTTTATATCAATTGAAATAACATAGCACAATTTGGTTAAAACAGGCTAACCGGAAGTGATATATTACCTGAAGTTGTTAACAGTTTTTCTTAAATAAAATGGTTTCATTTTGATTTAAGAAATAAATGCTTCAAATAAGAGTTTTAGAGAATTAAATTCTGCGTCTAGCACATCATTGTATAAGCGAGATAGGTAAATTTAAAACTTATATACTTTTTGGTTTTTGTAATGAAAAAATAACAAAAAAATAAAAAATAGATGTTAATGTCAAATTACGTCAAATACGTGCAATTTTATAATTGAGTCTATACTTCATCTTCATATTGGTCTTGCGTACAAGGAAGTTGTGTGGTGTCCAAATCAGATTTTTTTATCACGGTATTGGACAGCTAAATGAATGTGCCAACACACTATCATAGTTCCAGGAAGCAAACTGTAGAGGCGCGACAGTGAGTAAGAAAATGGATTAAGGGCCGGTATTTCCATCTTCGGATAAAGTGCTGGATAATTTATTTGTCGGATAAATGAACAATATCGCATCAAAAAATGACATTCAATATAATTTACTTCATTTATGCTTTTATTTCGATGCGATATTTTATTATTTATCTGACGGATAGTTATCCTGAACTTTATCCGGAGATGGAAATACCGGCCCTAAGTCACCTTTGAGTTCAAAACATTTTGCTTTATTTTGAATTGTAAAGTCACATAAGTCATCATACATGTCAGTTAACATACTCTTTAACATCTTTAATTATTTGGTAATTCAATTTGTAATAGTTTATAGTTTTAGTTATAGTACCAGTAGTGATTTATTTCGTGATTCTCCAGTTTTAAAGTGTATAAACTGTGATTATTTATCTGTAGATATCACTATTTTGTATTTCGAAAAATACACTAACTGTCCTATCTGTAGTTGAGGTGATCCGTGGGTAATTCTAACAGAAAAATCTGATGTGGCCAGCACATAACCTCTCGCCAGATATTTTACCTGGTTGTACCTACGCATAAAACGAAAAATATTTTTAAATACAAATACATATATTCATGTCTCACTACAAAATAATTCTCACATATATTTGCAAAATATATTGGATATTTTAATATAAATTATGTACAATACATACATTTTCTTTACATTCAATATCCTGAAATTTTCTTTTTCTACTTTCCTTTTCTTTTTCTTTATATTCGTCATTTTTTCGCAAATTCCTTTTATATTCTTTTTTACGTATATTCTTTTACGTTGTTGACTTTTTTTTATTTTCATAATATTCATAATAATGTACTAAAATTTCTGACAGCGGCATACAAATATTTTTGACAGTGACATTTATGTGTCAATTACAAACATTTGAATTTCTTGCCTTGAAGTAGTTTGATTTGAGAATTTTTACATCAAATTATTTTATATGCATTTCTTTATCTCTAAATCTATAGAAGATATAATAATGAATTTATATTTATCGAATAAAGAATTTAACATTATTTAATATAAGCAGTTACAGTATTATTCACGAAAGATGACTATTCAAGATCATTCTTTCCAAGAAAGAATACACATCACTTTACAGCAGTAGCTTAGCAACATTTTGTATTAGAAAGAGAAAGATTATTTGACCTATGTCTATTTAATTTATGTGGTGTGACAGATATACGTAAACAGTGGCATTACTTTCTAACACACTATAAATTATAATGACGTATGTCGTAGAATTACAGATACCTAATTATCTACTACACTGCCCTCTGTGTTAATATTTACCCAGTGGCGTTGCCGTTTAAATCAAATTATTATTACTTGGTTTATAGTCAAGACTATGTTTTTGAATTTTGCAAAAACATAAGTGAAGAACACAAATCTTTCAGAAAGGCTTTATTTAGAAAGAAACATAAATTTCAAATAAATTACTCTCATTTTTATAGTTAAAATGTGTCCATAAATATTTCATGCTGCACGCCTAAGCATACTAAATGCAATGAAGTTATCTGCAAGTAATATTATATCAGCCGGCTCACAAATGACCTTGAATAGTCATCTTTCATGAATAATAGTTTACATAAATTTTCGATAAATAATATTTAGATGATTTTTTTTGTAGCTACTACTTCCGGTTGTCCAATTGTTACTAAAACTTAATCAACTCTTCCCATTATTGTTAGATTGAGGAATCCGTAGTTAAAAATGTATTAAGTCTTATAGTATTTGAGAAATCGTGAATCCAACATCCACACACACATACGGAGATCATCGTAAAACTAATATAATAATCAGATCCTAGGGACCTTAAAACGTGCTTATTCACTAAAATCTGGATATGCGATTTTTAGCATGAATTCAATACCTCTCTTAGCGAGAGGTAAAAAGGTTATGTTTTAATACCACAAATATTTATAAATAATAATTAAAAATGAAATGTTTCGGAAAAAAAACAATGCATAGGTTTTGAAAATTTGCAATGCTAGTCCGTCCCTGCAGTTGCAGCGGTATGTAATGAGCACTAACGTTATAGGTCACCGATGAACTTTATCTCAGCACCGTGACGCTCGCGACGCGAGTGACGCGACGCCTGCAGCCACCGTCGCCTACTTTCCAACTTTTATTCGCGGTGTTGGCGGCTTTAATAAACACACAAAACACTGTGATTGCCGCCACATTTGCCTCGTAAATTCCTAATCTTAGCCAGCACGATGCTGCTGCTCCAAAGCACACAGACACTCTTAATTTTTCTTTATTTCTTCCCTCGGGTAATAATACAGAATTATTCATTATTCTGGTTGGTGCTATTCTGTAGTTTTATTTCTCTGTGAACAATGTCTTCTGTTAATTTAAAATTGAAACTAGTTCGTTTTATGTTTTCTTCTGAAATGAAATTGAATTTCTTTATACTACATCTTTTAAACCCGACAAATTAAATCCTTCGACCATAATACTTGTTTCGTACAATATTCAAACAGGCGCAATTAATTTTTAATTAGATTTAAATATTTTCATAAATACAGTTAGCTTTACGAGTACTAAGATTAATGTCAAAAACATTGCACACAATAAAAAAGGTAATAATTTAATACCGGCACTTTGCTAAGATAATTAAACTTACAAACATTCGTTTATATATTAAAAACCGTATTTTAAATTTAGATATTATCATCCTGTTCTGTCACTTTGGTTACTTTTATTATAGTATAGTTTATATACGTATCGTAATATAATCACTGATTATAACAGACTGAATCCTGATTATTAACCAGTATTCGGTGTTATTATAAAATATGATGTTGGACATAATTTTAATTGAAGAAAGTTCATCGGATGATGGATATAAAGGAAGATAAAAAATTTGTTTCTACATATCTCCTCTTGCAAACGTTTCGGTGTATTATTTTATCTTCATCAGTGCTACAATAAAAATATATGACACAAATCAACAACAATCGTTTTCCAGAGTATAATCAAGCAATAATAAACAACAAGTTTAAACAAACAACAATTTTTATAAAATACCTGTGAGATATGTAGGCCAAACGAGAAACATTATAAAGGACAGCATCACCTGTGACAGTGTAAGGTCAACTGACTAAAACTTACTAACCTCCAATAAGAGCAAAAACCAACTTGTCAAAAAATTAAACTAAAAAACACTAAGCCAAAATACAGTTAAGAAAACGAAAAGAAGAACTATCTGTTTGAATTATTTAACAAATTTAGAACATTTTGATAGCATTTTGATAAATTTTCGGTATCTGTACGACAATTGATACTACATATTTTTGTTATTATAAATATGAATCATTTCTAAAAAAAATTCTCTTCCTAAAATTAGGTTCAAAATCTAATATCTTAATATTTTTAAAATCAAATCTATGCTGTAAAGTAACGCTGTGTTTGGACAGAGCCGTCTTATCTTCATTAAACTTTTTACAATCATTAATATGGTTATTAACACGATTCTTTAAATATTGTCTCGTTTGTCCCACATATACTCCATTACAATTTGTATAACTAATCATATACACTACGCTTGACATGTCATCAATGTTCACGGGATCTTTAAAATTACTGAAAACGTTAACAACCTTTTTATTACAACACTATTTTAGTTTTTTCATTGTTAAGTACATGAGCTAAGCGATGTGACAAATGTTTAATAAGTGGTATCTTGAAATACATCTTATGTGGATTCTGAGCGACATTTCTATCTCTATCAACATTATTATTGTTAGTAAGTCTAAAAGTTTTTTGTATGAATTTGTTTGGATAACCGTTAGCCTTTAAATTTAATTTTAATTTATCAAAATTATCTTTGTGAAGTTGGATATAATTTTTCTCCATTATAAGAGTATTTTGATCACATGATTAGATTCTGTCCTAAATTAAGACAGCCACAGCTGATACAAGACAAACCAAATAACGATACAGTTTGTTACAAACGCAGTATATAGTCGTATGTATGTTTTAAAGTAAATCAAGTTGTAATCTCCTAATCTTAAATTATTTGTTGCCGGCCTGACATTAAAAGCGATTTTTTTGACAACTAACAGTCTGAAAAATGTCATTTTTACTTCCTGGGCAGTAAAATACTTTTACCGCTTATTACATAGCAACCACTCAACAAACGCATAGCAACCGTTCAACAAACGCATAGCAACACAATTTGATGGCCATCGGCAAAAAATAATGTGTTCAACACGGCACTAAATACAGATTTACAGCTTCGGCAGTCTCTGCTGTAAATCTGGTATTTTAGTGTCTAGTTAAACAATAGTTATTTTTTATTATTATTTATTATTATTTATAGCCGACTAATAAAAAAATGCTTTAGTGCTGAGATATACATTATATTTTTCCGAAATCACTCCGTGAAGTTAGCCAAAATAGTAGCTACAATAAAACTTTAAAGATACTTATGTCAAAAATTTAATTTTACGTACTCATCTGTCATTCAAGTATGACAGGTGAGTACGTAAAAGTAAATGTTGACATAAGAGACTGTAAAGTTTTAGTTTAGCTACTATTTTGGCTAACTTCTTGGAATAATATCGTGAAGGTACTATAGTGTCTATTTAAAAAAAAACTTTTTTTCTACAAATCTATTAAAAGTAGGCCTTGTAATGTTTATTTTTAGGGTAAAAAATGTAATTTTATGACACCAGTGTTTTTACTTTTAACTAGCTGCGGTATTTTGAAGACCCCCCCCCAATATTTGGACAACCGAGGGTTGATTTCTTTTCACGTTTAACAATTCTATACTTTAAAATGAAAACCAAAATATTGCACTTATTGATACTTAAAATGTCAGAAAGATTTATTATGGTGTAAATCTCTCTTTTGAATTTACTCATCCTGGTGTAAAAACAGACCAGAGTAAATGACAAACGTTAAATTGAAGAACTATTATTCTCTGTTTATTCAAGAAGTTGGCTGGCTATTAAAGTTATGGTTGTTTTATTGCGTCAACTACAATAAACACCTCGAAACAAAGGGCAATGGAGTTAGAAGTTTATTTTATTGAAATCTATCAGCAAAATTGGAAACTTGGCAGATAATAAACCGCTTTCTTGCCCGGAGTCAGAGAACATAATATTTGCAGTTATATCGTCTACAAGTTAAATTAAACTGTAGAAAGTTGTTGCGGGCGGGGCCGTACTCGTACTCGTGCCGTGTGTGCCGCCCTCGCCGTTCGCTTAAAAGGTTAAGTTGGGGACAAAGCACAAGAGAAAAACGTCTAGGACGTCGCAAAAGACCACTTCGCATTCATGAACGTGTAGGAAGTCTCCAGGTTGTTGCTAACGAATTTTCTCGCTTCTTGCCAACCGTTCGCTCGTTACACGCGCCAGTTTTCAATTTCCGCCACTGGAAGAGTCCGTTGAGTGGCCCGGCGCCCGGCGACGTCAGAACTCAAGGTGGCACAAGAGCTGGAGACGTCAACTGTTGTACGTGCTCATACTACAGGGCCGGACTTACGGAGATGACTTCAACAACACAATACAACTAATTTTAAATCGTTTAAAATTTTTATATGTTCTAGATCGTAATTAATATCATACAAGTTGATAGTTGTGTAACGATTTATTAATCTTCTATTACCTTATACGTAAGTATAAATAAATAAATAAATAATAATTTGATAATTTTGTGTAAGACAGGAATTGACGTGTATATTTTGTAAAATAGATTTAAGATTTTAAAACCACAGGTCGATATCTGTTTTCGTGTCCGAGATATTCGGCCTGAAAACTTTGCTCAAAAATGCCCATTTTTGGGTCATATCCCAAAAATGGTCAATTATACACCGCTGGCGATATCACCATTAGATTCTACGAGCAAAATTACATAAGCATACCAATTTTCATAATTTTTGAACAACTATTACAATCTCCAGAAAGGAAAGTCTGAAAATGACCAAACATCGCAAAAAATCTAAGGTGAATTTTTTCAGTTTTTGACAATTTTAAGGAATGCTTATTAATTAATGTATCCGTTGGAATATTCTGATGAAAATTGGTATACTTATGTTTTTTGGTACGAGGAATTTACTGGTGAGGTCGTTGAAGGTGTACCGCACACCCATTTTTGGGTATGAAGATGGTGTGGTTTAAAAAAGGGTGGAAATTTTAAAAAAATTTAAAATTCTGAAAATTTTTGTTTAACTAGATTAAAGTGTATAGATTTAAGATTTTAAAACCAGGTGTACCGTACACCCATTTTTGGGTATGAGGATGGTGTGGTTTAAAAAAGGGTGGAAATTTTTAAAAAATTAAAAATTCTGAAAATTTGTATTTAAGTAGTTTAAAGGGTGTAGATTTAAGATTTTAAAACCACAGATCGATATCTCTTTTCGTGTCCGAGATATTCGGCCTCAAAACTTTGCTCAAAAATGCCCATTTTTGGGTCATATCCCAAAAATGGTCAATTATACACCGCTGGCGATATCACCATTAGATTCTACGAGCAAAATTACATAAGCATACCAATTTTCATAATTTTTGAACAACTATTACAATCTCCAGAAGGGAAAGTCTGAAAATGACCAAACATCGCAAAAAATCTAAGGTGAATTTTTTCAGTTTTTGACAATTTTAAGGAATGCTTATTAATTAATGTATCCGTTGGAATATTCTGATGAAAATTGGTATACTTATGTTTTTTGGTACGAGGAATTTACTGGTGAGGTCGTTGAAGGTGTACCGCACACCCATTTTTGGGTATGAAGATGGTGTGGTTTAAAAAAGGGTGGAAATTTTTAAAAAATTTAAAATTCTGAAAATTTTTGTTTAACTAGATTAAAGTGTATAGATTTAAGATTTTAAAACCAGGTGTACCGTACACCCATTTTTGGGTATGAGGATGGTGTGGTTTAAAAAAGGGTGGAAATTTTTAAAAAATTAAAAATTCTGAAAATTTGTATTTAAGTAGTTTAAAGGGTGTAGATTTAAGATTTTAAAACCACAGATCGATATCTCTTTTCGTGTCCGAGATATTCGGCCTCAAAACTTTGCTCAAAAATGCCCATTTTTGGGTCATATCCCAAAAATGGTCAATTATACACCGCTGGCGATATCACCATTAGATTCTACGAGCAAAATTACATAAGCATACCAATTTTCAAAATTTTTGAATAACTATTACAATCTCCAGAAGGAAAAGTCTGAAAATGACCAAAAATCGCAAAAAATCTAAGGTGTACCCCTTGCGATTTTTTCAGTTTTTGACAATTTTAAGGAATGTTTAATAATTAATGATTCCGTTGGAATATTTTGATGAAAATTGGTATACTTATGTTTTTTGGTACGAGGAATTTACTGGTGAGGTCGTTGAAGGTGTACCGTTCACCCATTTTTGGGTATGAGGATGGTGTGGTTTAAAAAAGGGTGGAAATTTTTAAAAAATAAAAAATTCTGAAAATTTGTATTTAAGTAGTTTAAAGGGTGTAGATTTAAGATTTTAAAACCACAGGTCGATATCTCATTTCGTGTCCGAGATATTCGGCCTCAAAACTTTGCTCAAAAATGCCCATTTTTGGGTCATATCCCAAAAATGGTCAATTATACACCGCTGGCGATATCACCATTAGATTCTACGAGCAAAATTACATAAGCATACCAATTTTCAAAATTTTTGAATAACTATTACAATCTCCAGAAGGAAAAGTCTGAAAATGACCAAAAATCGCAAAAAATCTAAGGTGTACCCCTTGCGATTTTTTCAGTTTTTGACAATTTTAAGGAATGTTTAATAATTAATGTATCCGTTGGAATATTTTGATGAAAATTGGTATACTTATGTTTTTTGGTACGAGGAATTTACTGGTGAGGTCGTTGAAGGTGTACCGTTCACCCATTTTTGGGTATGAGGATGGTGTGGTTTAAAAAAGGGTGGAAATTTTTAAAAAATAAAAAATTCTGAAAATTTGTATTTAAGTAGTTTAAAGGGTGTAGATTTAAGATTTTAAAACCACAGATCGATATCTCTTTTCGTGTCCGAGATATTCGGCCTCAAAACTTTGCTCAAAAATGCCCATTTTTGGGTCATATCCCAAAAATGGTCAATTATACACCGCTGGCGATATCACCATTAGATTCTACGAGCAAAATTACATAAGCATACCAATTTTCAAAATTTTTGAATAACTATTACAATCTCCAGAAGGAAAAGTCTGAAAATGACCAAAAATCGCAAAAAATCTAAGGTGTACCCCTTGCGATTTTTTCAGTTTTTGACAATTTTAAGGAATGTTTAATAATTAATGATTCCGTTGGAATATTTTGATGAAAATTGGTATACTTATGTTTTTTGGTACGAGGAATTTACTGGTGAGGTCGTTGAAGGTGTACCGTTCACCCATTTTTGGGTATGAGGATGGTGTGGTTTAAAAAAGGGTGGAAATTTTTAAAAAATAAAAAATTCTGAAAATTTGTATTTAAGTAGTTTAAAGGGTGTAGATTTAAGATTTTAAAACCACAGGTCGATATCTCATTTCGTGTCCGAGATATTCGGCCTCAAAACTTTGCTCAAAAATGCCCATTTTTGGGTCATATCCCAAAAATGGTCAATTATACACCGCTGGCGATATCACCATTAGATTCTACGAGCAAAATTACATAAGCATACCAATTTTCAAAATTTTTGAATAACTATTACAATCTCCAGAAGGAAAAGTCTGAAAATGACCAAAAATCGCAAAAAATCTAAGGTGTACCCCTTGCGATTTTTTCAGTTTTTGACAATTTTAAGGAATGTTTAATAATTAATGTATCCGTTGGAATATTTTGATGAAAATTGGTATACTTATGTTTTTTGGTACGAGGAATTTACTGGTGAGGTCGTTGAAGGTGTACCGTTCACCCATTTTTGGGTATGAGGATGGTGTGGTTTAAAAAAGGGTGGAAATTTTTAAAAAATAAAAAATTCTGAAAATTTGTATTTAAGTAGTTTAAAGGGTGTAGATTTAAGATTTTAAAACCACAGGTCGATATCTCTTTTCGTGTCCGAGATATTCGGCCTCAAAACTTTGCTCAAAAATGCCCATTTTTGGGTCATATCCCAAAAATGGTCAATTATACACCGCTGGCGATATCACCATTAGATTCTACGAGCAAAATTACATAAGCATACCAATTTTCAAAATTTTTGAATAACTACCCACTAAACAACAACCATCTCTGAGATGTCTCGAATTATCCCAAATACATCTAATATGTTACAATCACATGGGTCGTTAATGAGATCTCACATAGTATTGATATTTGAGATATCACTAAAGAGATCTCACATACTATTGATATTTGAGATATCACAAAGTTATTATCGTATGTATATCGCATTTATGTAATTACATTTACAAATAAATGTAACGTTACATAGATCTTGTTTTTGTGATGTTTTTGCTGTTACAAATTGTGATGTCACATAGATTGTTTTAATTGGATGCGCCTGCGCAATGCATAAACTTGCAGCCATATTGAAAAATGTTATCTTTCTGGTATGTTTTGAAGTCGGGTATTTACTAAAGAACTACGACGTAGTAAACAAATACGTGTGTGCAGTGTACATGTACAGTGAATTAGGACGTGAAAAAACAGTTTGAGGTAAGTGTAAATCATTTATTCGCCTCTAAAGTAAGCAAACATGTATATAGTGTATATCTATATCTTTTCTGTAAGTAGATAGAATTGAACGTAGTTGACAGTAATACTTTAATACTACTAAGCAAGGTATGTTATTTGTATTTTTTAATGAATTATGTATTATTTTTAGAATTTCTTGATGTGAATGATAAGGAATATTACGTATCTACTTTCAGTGGTAATAAATATTATATATATATATATATATATATATATATATATATATATATATATATATATATATATATATATATATATATATATATATATATATATATATATATATATAGGTAATATGTATGACGCTAATTCTTACATTTTAATTTTAGATTCGGACAGTAATCCAAATATGACACCACCTCCATCGTTAACAGAATCACAAATACCTGCTTCCACAACAGAAATTCCTGTGAAGTCAAATATCATCACAAATGAAAATGTGCTGTTATAAGTTTCCGAATCAACACCTGTAGTTCTGGATAGTTCTCTAGTACTAGAAGGTAAACTTTAACTATTTTATTACATACCATTTCTTAACTGATATTTTTTTTTTCATTTTAGATGTTTCGCTCTTACAAAAAATTAATGATGACATTCAAAAATTAAAACGTCCTGTAAGTCGAATTGAACAAAAAGTATCACTAGCTTGTATTTCAAATGAACGATTTGAAAATACTACTGCACAGTACGAATTTAACAAAAAGTTGCCCGTAAAAAATTTAAATGTATTACAAGAAATTGAAAATATCATAAGCAGCGAGATACTTGCTGAAAAAGAGTTGGTAAATATTGCTAGAATGTATTATAATAATATAAATATTTACAAGTATTATTTTGTTGCAGATGCATATTCTGAGTCTGATAGGAGGCACCAATATAAAAAACTGCTTGCAACGAACATTAGTTAAAATGATTACAAATGAAACAGCCCGTTTATGTTCATATACAGGGGCAAAAAATAATTTCCCTTTAAGGGACCTAAAGTTGTTCAGATTATTATATGGTAAATAAATATTTTGTGTCATGGTTATTAATAAATAAGAGTAATTATTAATGTAATATACGTATGATGTTTACAGAATCCGTGAAATTTGATTTTCCCACTATGAAAGACATAGAATTTGAAGAACCTATTAAAACCTGGATCCGTCACGCAAACCAAAGGTATAATAGAGAAAAGGTAATGAAAATATATTTTATAACAGATTGATACTCATATTTACTTTATACAAAGTCATCTTAAAAATGTTATTCACATGAACTGAAGAAGTTCATATTTATGGAAACGGTCATGTTTATGTTAATTTTATAATGAAAGTGGAACTCATAAAATTAAAGTCAATAATATAGATAGTTAACTCTGTAATTATTTGAATTCTAATTTCATTATAAAACTGATATCTATGCATAACAATTATTTGGGATTACTTTGTATAAACATAATAAAGATATGAAAGTGTAAATAGTAATTCTAATTAATTGTTTCAGAAATAAAATTCGCGACAAAAAACGCCTTTATGCCTTACTAGAGACAGTATACCCCCCGTGCGATTTTTGTATTATTTTTTATATTAAAGAAATATTGTATTTTTTTTGTTGAAATAAATATCTTGATCTTGTTAATGAATATTGTTTTAATTAAGGAAGAATCCCTTTGTTATGTAAAGATTTGTTTATTTTTTGACTTGATATTTCATTACTTATACAAACATATTAAAGATAATACCATGCAAACCAAAGTTCTAAAAAAAGTCTTACAATAAAAAAATTGGTACATAAATACAGGGTGTTATGTAAGTAAATGTACAATGATTAAGTAACCCATAGTAGAACTGACCCCGTAGATAATAAATTTGGCAATAATTTTTGTTTAACATGCTTTCTACAAGAACTGGAGGCCTTTAAAACTGACTAAAAGCATGATAAACAAAAATTATTGCAAGATTTACTGTCTATGGGGTCAGTTCTACCATGGGTTAAGCGTTATACACATACTTACATAACACCCTGTATAAATATACAGCTACCGTAAAGTAACCGTAATAAGCATGTGGGCGGTAGATACGACATCACAATCGATATCTAAGAAACATCTTGTTATATAATGTCGATGTTACTTAGACATTAACCTAGAATTCGGAAGATATCCACGATACATCGCAGAACATACATTCGACGTCACTGAGATGAAAGAGTTGACACATCACTGCGATGTTGTGATATTAGTCGGACATTAGCAGTCGCATAAATAGCTATGTGATGTTAAAAACCTCAGAAAGTTTAAATCACATTTGTGATATGAACGTTGTTGCGACATATATGTGACTTAATTTTGTTTAGTGGGTATTACAATCTCCAGAAGGAAAAGTCTGAAAATGACCAAAAATCGCAAAAAATCTAAGGTGTACCCCTTGCGATTTTTTCAGTTTTTGACAATTTTAAGGAATGTTTAATAATTAATGATTCCGTTGGAATATTTTGATGAAAATTGGTATACTTATGTTTTTTGGTACGAGGAATTTACTGGTGAGGTCGTTGAAGGTGTACCGTTCACCCATTTTTGGGTATGAGGATGGTGTGGTTTAAAAAAGGGTGGAAATTTTTAAAAAATAAAAAATTCTGAAAATTTGTATTTAAGTAGTTTAAAGGGTGTAGATTTAAGATTTTAAAACCACAGGTCGATATCTCTTTTCGTGTCCGAGATATTTTTTTAAATTATTTATTTAGGGAAGATTATTTACATGAAAATGTACAAATGGTTGCAAATATAATCACAAATTGAGTAAGTAAATGTTATTGTAGAAGGCGCAAAATATTAAAAATAGTATAAAGAATTCATTTTATAAGAGTTTCTTTCGCACTTGTCAATTTGAAAACTCGCTAACGCTCGTTTTCTAAATTTTGACGCGTGCGAAAAAAACATGTCTTATAAAACACGTTCTTTAATATACTATTGTCTCATAACAAACGCAGGAGCGAGGCATTCTCTCGAAATCGACAATGTCCATTTGCACTCGAAACACACAAGATTTTTTCTACAGTCGCCACAATGGGGTCCTCCACCATAACAAAAATTTATTTTTTATTTATTTTTACTTATCGGTATTTTCCATTCTTCTTGAGCTATTGCTTCAATCTAATCTAAGCATTTTATACTTTCGTTTTTGTAGATGAATGCCCTATTTTATTTTCACAGCAGTGCGGCATTTTGTTTGGTTATGTAACATACCGACAGAGCAGTTATATGTCAGATTGACTTGTTAAGTGGGTAATGTGTAACTACAGTGTCATTAATTCCTGACTAAACGTTTCCATTAAGAATGTAGCCAAGTAACATTTCTCAACATTATATAGTTAGAAATTTGAGGAGCGAGCGTTGTTCTTCAACTTGTCTCGACAAAGTGACATTTTGCGTTGACAAAAGAGAGCGCAAATGGCTACTTTGTTTATAGACTGTAGAAAAATGTATTTTATTAATAAATTTAAGCTCAGTGAATGCACATTTAGAAGAAACTATTGCCAAATGAAAATTTTACCATTATATTTCTTATGAATAATAAAAAAGCAAAAACCCAGTGTACATAAGTTTTTTAACAATCAACTTCGTAATGTGAATTATATTTTCATTTCGTTTGAAGTACCATACCCTACTGTAGAGTTTCATAGTACAAAGTTGTAGGTTAAACAGCATGTTTAAATGTAACGTTCCTTGCAAATGTATGCAGATGTAAAACAATTTCATATTATTTATTTCCAGAAATACGGTTCTGAAATCTGACCGGCGGGTGCAATTTCCGAGTCGCGTCCTCAACCGAAATATTAAAATGCTGTAAGAGCATCCTCTTCTCAACAGATCTCCTGCGTTAGGACTTCGCACGACCGGGACCGGCGTACGTATTATAAGACTGCCTAGTTTCCATAGTAGCAAATTTAATGGTTATTATATATTTTTGAAATATTGAAATGGTGGCGGAAGTAATTTAAGATGAAGAGTAAACGGAGAAAATGATTTCTTTCCAGGAAATATGATTCCCATTAAAAAGGAATCGATTTCCAGTTTGATATTCCGAGGAGTGCCTCAATCCTTTTTATGAGGACAATTATTTCAAGTGGCAATATTTTTACAATTATTTTTATATTCGCTTGAGAATTATTGCGACAGTTGTAAAAATGAGCTATTTTCAGCAAAGCAGAACGCGTAAATACTTTTATTCAAGACAGTTTTCTTTCGTTTCAGAGAAAAGATAATAAAAGCAATGGTTTTGGAAAAAGAAATCAGTACGCCACTAACGGGCCCGCAGGGCCCGCATTGCGGGCGGGCCCCCGGCTCTAGAGAGGCCCCAATTTACATGATTTATAATTTTGTCACTACTGCGAAATTTTGAATTTAATCATTTTTTGTAGCAACATACAAATTTATTTAGTCCTTTATTTTTTTTAATGTCAATTTCCAAAAATAATATTGGCTAAGGGGCCCCTTATCTGCTATGTAAAATCAAGCTCTTTATTTTCCATCTCATTTCGGCCGGTAGAATTTCGATTTCTTAGCAAATATTTTCCTGCAACTGATCCAGAATTTTCCTTTAAAATAACCTCATAAAAAGAAGTTTGGGGCTGTGAAATCAGGATTCCTGGCGGCGAATGTGTTTTACCAAAACGTGGGATTAAATAACGATAAAAGAATGATTTTCGCAAAATTGCTACTATTTAGACTGTATGATACTGATCCATCTTGCTAATAATCGCATTCAAGTTCTTTCATTTGGGATACATATACCAAAAATGTATAAATCAATTCCCTGTAACTTTCACCAGCGGACTGTGCCACCAATTTCATTAAAAAAAATTATGGACCAATCACATTTTCATAGTATATGCCACAACATACAATGACTTTGGTGGGATGTAAATGTGCCTTATCTTGGATTTTCAGGCCTCCAATATTGGTTATTTTCCTTCTTAACATATCAACTCAGATGAAAGTGAGCCTAGTCACAATTTCCACAAGTTCTTGTGGTATGTACTTCTTCATGATAAACGCTACAATTAAAAACAGGCCCCAAAAACTTTTTGCGGGCGGGCCCCCGAACTCTTAGTTACGCCACTGAAAGAAATCATCATTTCTTGAGTCACCAGGTAATTTTATTTATATTATTTATTAGTAAATTTGAATGGGCTCCTTTACCAATTTTTATTTCTAAATTCAAATCGATCTGTAGTTCTAAAAAGTCTTAACTGTTATTCCTTAAGCCGTAATTTTTTTTTAAATATTTTACTACGTACATATTGCACCCATATTGTACCTAAAGGTGGAGTTCGCTAATAATTGTCACATACATTGATCTTTTTCAACACATAAAAATATATAAAAATATTTAATAGTTATTTGTGTATTAAGAGCGTAAAGTAATACTATCTTTCGAAAGCGACAAGGACAATTTACGCTCGTAGCAAACACATTATTTTTTCTACGTCTGTTCTACATACCGATATTTCTGAAATAATCTGACAAACGAAAATTTATATAATATAAAATTGAACTCAGGAAGTAATATTAAAAATTGCCAAAAGTGTACAATGTGTTTTAATATTGCAAGTAATTAAATATAAATAAATTTTGCTAGTGAGCGGAAGAGTTTTTTTAAGCTTTTTGCCAGAGGAGACGCGCGAAAAAGAACTTTGTTGCTCGCTCCTCAAAAACATCAACTTTGCGATGACAAATAAGAACGCAAGTGTCTATTTTTCATGGTACTCGAAGAAAAATAATTTTGTTTTACAGTCTATATACAAAGTTGTGCTCTTTTTTGTCAACGCAAAATGTCACTTTGCCGCTCATGCGCGACAATGTAGAAAATACGCTCGCGATTCAAATTTCTAATTATACAATGTTGAGAAATGTCACTTGTGTACATTCTTAATGGAAACGTTTAGTCAGGAACTAATGGCACCCTAGTTACTCATTTACCACCTTCACAAGTCAATCTGACATAACTGCTCTGTCAATATATTACATAACCAAACAAAGTGCCGCACTGCTGTGAAAATAAAATAGGGCATTTATTTACAAAAACGAAAGTATAAAATGCTTAGAATAGATTGAAGCTATAGCTCAAAAAGAATGGAAAGAAACGATAAATTAAAATGAAATATAAAATAAATTGTGTGAATAGTTTTGCCACCTACAAAAGTTTGACGTGAACGCTCCCAATGGACATCCATTTTTTCACTGCACTAGTTTAATGTACTTGAATAAATTTTTGTTATGGTGGAAGACCCCATTGTGGCAACAACCTCTCAATCGACAATGTCCCATTTTGCGCTTTTAATATACAAATGGCTATTTTAATTGTAGGCAATAATTGGAAATATGCGTGGGTATTAAGCAATTTAATAAAATAAATAATAAAATACTACATATATTATAGTACAAGTTTTGATTGCTACTGACAGGTCATCATTCAAAATATATTTCACTTTCTATTCGGCGTGGCATCAAATTCAAATAAGTGTTACGTGGTTTGTTTTCGTTGTTCCGCTATTTTCTTCACACATTTACTCGAAAATGGATTCTAGATTAAAAAATTGCGATAGCAAAAGGCTTGAAAGTAGTAAAAATTTGGAACTGAGTAGATATGTGACGTAGATTAATAGGAATAAAAACGTGAATATTTTTAAAAGTAATAACTTATTTTCAACTTTGTCAAAGTAGTTCAAATCACACAGTTTTAAAATGTAGATTTAATATAAATTATCAATTTTCTAAATTATTACTACGGTGAATGCATGACATAAGTAATAGGAAAACAGTTTTTATTTCCAAATATTTTCTGTTTCGCAAACGTTATTATACTTTACACATAGAAATTTAGATCATAAAATTAAATTATTCTGGCATCATAAGATTCCAGAATTTTGTTCTCCACAATTCTATACGACATAAAGTTTTAAGGGACAGATAATATTTGAAAAAGAAAAAAACTGGTTTCCTATATTAAATGTCCATGTCATGGATTGTCGTTCTTGTCATGGATTCTCGTTCTCGCCCTATATTTCACCATTCATTTAAAGGGAATGTAGTTGCTCCACACAAACATACGCACACATACAAACACAAGGTAATTTACTTATCCACACGGACATTTGCATTCGCTGTGGTACGTGTAAACAAACGGGCAAACAAACAAATACAAACGTAACCGAAACGTACTCCGTAGTACAGAATGCATGTTCCTGCGGCTTGGTTTTTACTTCGCATGCAGTAAATTTTCCATTTAAATAATTCTAGATTGATTAGTAACGTGACGTGGTCAGAGTATCACATACCGAAAATGAATATTTTTCAGTCGACTTTAATAAAAAATTGAATTTTTCGTACGCAAAAGTGGTCAAAAATAACCGTTTTTCGGCCGCTTTCTTTATTATTCGATTTAAAGTAGCGCCATCTATATTTCGAGTGTTAATGAAGAGAATAAAATGTTTCTGAAGGAGTCACAAATATGTACAACTGTTCAGTTGTTATAAATAATTATATCAATAAATAATAAATAAAAATCTAACAAATTTATAAATTTTATGAAGAAGATCGACTAAAAATTTTGTGTGCACCACTGCCAAAAGATGTTTTTTCGTCCTCGTCTGCTTTCTTTAAAAAACTAGGACTCGGCCGAAAAAAATCACTTTTTGGCCTTGGCACACAAATAACTATTTTATATTTTGCGTTCATAATGAAGTCATTACGATACGCAATTGCGTATCGTAATGACCTTCATTTCGATACGCAATTTTTTTTTTAGACGGTTGGTACTAGATGACGTTTCTTTAACCCATTTTAACCTAATTTATTTTTAGTTAATTGACAATTCATTATAATAATATAATGTCGAAATTAATATTATTATTTTTTATTTAGGGAAGATTATTTACATGAAAATGTACAAATAGTTACAAATATAATCACAAATTGAGTAAGTAAATGTTATTGTAGAAGGCGCAAAATATAAAAAATAGTATAAAGAACTCATTTTATAAGACTTTCTTTCGCACTTGTCAATTAGAAAACTCGCTAACGCTCGTTTTCTAAATTTTGACGCGTGCGAAAAAACATGTCTTATAAAACACGTTCTTTAATATACTATTTCCTACAAATCTATTGAAATTTGGCTTTTTAATGTTTGTTTTTAGGGTTAAAAATATCATTTTATGATATCAGTGTCAAAAAGTGGCGGATCACTGTTACTAACGAAGGGGTAACCCAAGTGTGACGTGGATAATGAGGAAATGAAGGGTTTTTTAAAATAAAAATCATAAAAACTCTTAATCACACTGTTCTATATTCGAATAGTGACCGGTTTCGGCTAATTAATAGCCATCATCAGACTAACCAGAGACTACAGAGAGAAGAAATACAATGTAAAATATATATATTGAGAATATAATAAATAATATTACTGCACGCAGTTACTGAAACTGGTTCATTTGGCGAAGAAAATACATAAAAAATGTGAAAAAATATAAAATTTAAAGCACCATGTGGCGAAAATGTGTTACTTTTAACACCAGTGTTAAAAAAGAATTAGCTACCTTGGTAATGAGAAATGGAAGAACAAATCGACATTTTTGACATATATCAAAAAAATATTAGAAATAGAAATTTAAATGAAAAAGTAATGTTTGTAGAAAAAATAGTGTATGGTATATGTGTTAGAAGTGATTTTATTTTGTGAGCAGGAATTTTGGAACACGACACGAAGCAGAGTTATCCAAACCTTCGAATGATGATGACCCAGCGACTAAACTTGGACAATCGGAAATTGAAGATGAAGAAGAATATTGAGTATAAAAACTTCTACTATGCTAGTGATAGTTAGGGGTGATTCGAGTAGCTCTTGTTACCAGACACTACGAGGCTGCAGTGATTTTTATTCAAACATTTAAATACCTAATGAAAAATGATACCAATTAGGATGGATAAAATTAACAGTCATGGATTAAGGCATAGTGATATGTTTAGGAATTTGTCATCTACTTATTTGCAACATCGTAACACACATGTATACAAAACCTCAGCTTGCCCGGACTTTTTCAGAGAGTCTTTTTTCGTCTAATTTGACTGGACTATAGTGGAATATCCATTATCTTCCCTAAATCATAAAATTGTAAACCTCAATATTTTTATCAATCAAAAGAAACTTGCTTAGCATCAAACACGAAAGCAAACTGCATGATTTTACCTAATGTCAGTTTTCTTGAGTGATTTTGCTTAAAAGCAAAACGAATAAGTGCTTAATAATAAAAGTTTATCTGAGAAAATCAGAGAGGTCGTGTGAATTTGATGAGCTAAATCTCATAGAAAACTCAAAAGTAAACAATTTAATTATTATTTTATTTTTAAACTTGTCACACTGACAGTTATAAACAATAACAAATTTTTATTTACTTGAGGCGATTTCGGGCGACAACCGTTCATTTGCGGTATGTTGCGTTTAGGTACGTTCCCACATTCGGGCGCTAGGAACAACATACCCGGTATGCTTGGATCTGTGCTCACAGCTGAACGGGTTTGCGAGTCGGGTCAGCTCTCTGTTCACTATTTCTATCTCTTTTTAACATGTCTTTTTTTGAAATGTCAAAAGTCAAAACAGTCGGGGTCGTGGTCTTATGTCAAACAGGGTGACATTATTTTCGTTGACTCTTTTTTGGACAAATATGAAAAAAACTATCTTTCTCCGTCAATGCATTTTAATTGCCAGACGCTATTTTTGACAGTTTTAAATGTCGCAGAATACACATAACCACCAAGCACGGTGTCAACAAGTGAACCAACGAATTTTGGCGCCACCATTAATCATATCATACCGTAACTAACCCGTAAGTAATCCGAAGAAGTGAACGGGTATGTCGCCCGAAATCGCCTTTGGTGGCGGAAAATTTATCGGGGTAATGGAGTTTCATCAGTATAATACTGTTCCCATTGGTTGAATTTTCAAGTGATTTGCATCATGATTGGTTAAGAAGTAGTCGTTGAAATTTATCAGAAGTAATATCACAAGACCTCCTGGTTTTATCGATAAATTTTTATTTTGCACAATTTTTTTTTGCTCACCAACAAACACGAAAGCAAACTGCATGGTAAATCCCGACTGCGAAGGAGGAGGGATTTTATCTAATGTCAGTTTGCTTGAGTGATTTTACTTAAAAGCAAAAAGAATGAGTGCTTAATAATAAAAGTTTATCTGTTTGGGGTTAAGAGAGTAGGCCATAAGTTCCGTCGTTATTTAAGACATTAGTCAACGTCGTTTATTTATTGTGGACGTTTCGGACATTAATTTGTCCATCCTCAGCCAAATATTTTAAATACAATATAATATAATGCTAGTTAATTTACCATAATGAACTACATATTTACAAAACAGTGCACGCCCAAAATTCTGTCAAGAATTATTGCAGAATATAAAAACAAGTAAGCTGCAATAATTCTTGACAGAATTTTGGGCGAGCACTGTTTTGTAAATATGTAGATTATTATGGTAAATTGACAAGCATTATATTATATTGTATTTAAAATATTTGGTTGATGATGGACAAATTAATGTCCGAAACGTTCACAATAAATAAACGACGTTGACTAATGTCTTAAATAACGAAGGAACTTATGGCCTACTTTCTTAACCCCATACTTCAAGGTTGTTCCCAAATTTCCTAATTCAAAAGTTTATCTGAGAAAATCAGAGAGGTCGTGTGGATTTGATGGGATAAATCCCATAGACAACGCAAAAGTAAATAATTTAATTATTATTATTATTATTATTATTTTATTTTTAAACTTGTTACACTGACAGTTATAAACAATAAGAAAGGTTTATTTACTTGGTAGCGAAAATTTATCGGGTAATGAAGTTTTATCAGTATAATACTGTTCCCATTGGTTGAATTTTCAAGTGTTTTGCATCATGATTGGTTAAAAACTAGTCGCTGGAATTTATCTAAATAAAAAGCATGTGTTGCTCAATATTATTTATTTTGTTTGTAAATAATTTGCCCTGTTAAAATTGGATTTATTTTGTTCATAGTTAACTATATTTATTTTATAAAACCTTGCAAATATAAATCGATATTTTTAAAGCTTATTTTTATTTCGCCATTAAGTGCCTGAATTTGAAAACAACACGTTTTGTATGATAGTTACAAAATAAATTTAAAAATACATTTTGCGTAGCCTGCTGTCAAAATATAAACCAAAATAATTTTTATTAGTTTTGAAACAAATATTTTCACACAAGTGTAAAATAAAAATATGAAATAGCGGTGTACATGCTAATGGAGGCAAATTTGTTTACATTTTCATATTTATTTTATCTACCGTAAAATTCAATGAATGTTACATTTTTTGATATTTTTCTATATTTAATATTCAAATAAATTTTGCTGGTATATGTAATAACAGTCCAGCAAAGATATTGCAACAAAAGCTTTTTACGGAATCCTGCCCAAAAAAATGCACAGAATAACATAAATAATTTCCTGAAATTGGAACATTGGCACCTCCCGATATTTGGGAAAAATGGCGGCATATATAGGTTTTTGACTTTCTCGAAAACAATTTTACAAAAATACAAAAAAGCTAATTTTTTGTACGAAAAAGGGTACTTACATTTTTTACCTAGAATGAACACTTAAAGAGTTATGTTAAAAATAGTTAAGCAAAATAACAATTTATGAAAGAAATTTAAATTACTATTTATCGAACTATACGGGAATTTGAAGAAGGCGTAGTTTGTATTAATTTAACAAAAAATTGGCGATTCAAACTTTTGTTTTCAAATCAAATCAGCAGACTCACTATAGCGCAAATTAATTTGACGATTTAAAATTTTAAAGATGATTGCTAGCAGAACTTTGGTCAAAAATGATTAAAAATTTTGAAAAAGAAATAAAGTAACCAAATAGACAGCGGCCTAGTTGGAACGAATCTCCAAATGCTGCAGATTATGCATATGCATATTATGAAGAAGAAGCCAAATTTTATAGAAAACAGAGGAAGATAATAATCCCCAAAATGTTTCTCAAGCACAACTGATTGAAGACTTTTGGACATTTCTTAGCAATAATGACTGGGAATACCAAAATAAACAACAGTTACAGACATGAATATTTCTGACGATCCGGAAGGTAGATTTAACATCGCCCAGAGATAAATGAGAGAAGGTTTTAAAAAACTAAGTCGCATTCAAGGTAATGGTCCCCTATCAGTGTCCAAAAACTAGATTTTTTAGTGATGCACGACGAGGTACTCTCGCATCTCGTCTCGTCTCGTTGCATTATGCGAGACGAGAACGAGGGCGAGATTGCAATTTAAAATTCGAGGCGAGATCGATATAACAACTGCGAGAAGCGAGAAATCTCGCGAGATTCTCGCGAGAGTCTCTCAATAAAAAATATTTGTAACTTTATAGCTTTGATTCATAAATTGAACGAAAAATGCACCGTACAGGGAGTGTAGTCAACGGTAATTCGTGCATAGAACACGTGAATGTGAAAGTTATATGAATTGATTATATTTTTTTGAGCCTATCTAAAGTCGAATGATATCAGTCGCAGAGCGAGAAAATGCAAACATACAGAGTAACGACTAAATCGGTAGAACTAGTTTTTCTTCAACATTTCAGCCCCTAATTCATGCCAGTTAAAACTACGGTTAATAAAATTCTTGTACTCCCTGAAAAGTAAAGGACCTTATATTAAGCGTCGATAGGAGCCAACACAGAGTGAAGCGGAGTGATTGGTTGCCAGCGGGTTCTCAGTGTAGCGCTTTTTTATGAGTAAATCTTACTTAAGGTAGAGTACGGTATTATTATATGGTATCCACTGTATGCTTGTCACCGACTGTTTATTGAGAGCTGCACACGTAAATTTGCGAAATACTTATGGTTTCGGCAGCATAGGGTTTATCCTGAAAGAGGACTGCAAAATAACGTTTTAATTAGTTCCTTTGATTTATCGTCTGTAAGTGATAGGCACACAGAAATAATATTAAATTTCCTTTTTAAAATTATACATAACAAAGTTGATTGTCCATACCTTTTGTCACAACTCTTGTTTCGCGTACCCAGACTGAGTTCTCGCAACAATGTTCTATTTTATATACCACCAGTTAAAACTAATCTGATGTTAAAATCACCCATTACGGTTATGTGCAATATTTACAACAATATATGTAATGAAAACGATATTTGTGATTATAACATTATTAAATTGCATTTCACCTAATGTTTACGTATGTATTTATTTTTATTTTTTATTATGTATGTATATCTGTTTTATTATTACGCTGTAATTGGGTTTTGTACCTGTTGTGTGAATAAACTATTATTATTATTATTATTATTATTATTATTATTATTATTATTATTATTATTATTATTATTAAATAGTGGCATATAGTTAATGATAATGCGTAGAAACTTTTAGTTACAAAAAAATTAAGGTTTAATTAGTTTTACTGATGACAGAATATTAACAGATGTTCGTATTGAAATAATTTGGTGACTAGAATTTAGTGTTTCGTCTATTTATTATAGTTATAGGTACGACTGTAAATACACGGTAGACGGGATTGGTGCGAACTTCTCTTTTGTAGTTCAACTGATACGTAAATACCGACGTAAATACGTAGTGCGCAAGCGCTTATTTTTACAGCGAGACTCTCGCGCGAGGACGAGACGAGACCTAAAAAAATGTGCGAGACCGAGAGCGAGATTGCAGATCCGAAAACGAGACAAGATCAATATTTTATATTTCTCGTCTCGTCTCGCCTCGCGTGCTTCACTAAGGGCGGATTGCATGAAAGTGGGTTAACCCTCGAGTTACGCTAACCCAGGGTTACATACACAAAGAGACAGTTTCAAGTCTATTTGACAGCTAATCTCGGATCAAAAAATAACTCACCGATTTGCACGAGTTAACCCACAAATAGTAAAATGCATATGGCTGACAGTTGTCATTTCACGTGTCATACTTATTACAAAAAAAGTAATTTTGTGTTTTGTGTTATATATGACGCATGAAATGACAACTATCGGCCAAATGCATTTTGCTATTTGTGGGTTAACCCGTGCAAATCGGTGAGTTATTTTTTGACCTGAGGTTAGTTGTCAAATAGGTTGAAAACTCTCTGTTTGTGTATGTAACCCTGGGTTAGCGTAACTCGAGGGTTAACTCACTTTCATGCAATCCACCCTAAGATTTTTTTACCCATTAGTTTCTAGGAACAACCCTTTCTCAATATTTCAATAAAAAAATTGTTCCTATTTGATGAAAAGGGCTAACTTTTTTCGTTTTAATGCTTTCGTAAAAGAAAATTGTGCAAAGAAATTTAAGAAGGTAGTGCTAAGTTCACCCTCCGAATTATGCAAAATTATTTTTAATGGTTGAAAGAATCTGGCCGCGACGAGCTGGCATCTCCTTGGTAACGGTGTATAATGGTCAAAGCATCTCTGAAACCTGTAGAACATCCCCTTCTTTTAAACGAAATCTTAATCCTGCGGCTAACGAGGCCCAACTTCGCTGTAATCATCTCAACCCGTTTTCAATCACAATTTGCTCTTATAAATGTTCATGAGATTCCAACGCAACGCAAAGGGTTGGTTGCCTCGCTACCGCCAGACCGGCGAGCCTGTAATTTATTTTTCAAGGAAATTTCGTTCGAGAGTTTATTATTAAACAGATGTCTAAGAGGGACAGCTTCTACACAAAGCTGACGGATGACGTTAGTAATTTTTGGACTCTGTAAAAGGGTTTCTGGGGATTAATCGCGCTGAGTAAATCTTTAAGTATTTTGGGAAAATGTTTTATGCTTAGATCCACGAATCTCTCGCATTCAATCCTTTCAAACGTACTTATTACTTTTTGCGACAAAAATGAGACCGGTATTCAGAAATTCAATGAGATCTGATTCAAAGCTTCAAATCGATTAATACACATTGATTCCTAAATAACTTCCAAAGAGTAAATGAAGTTTTTTCGCCGAAAATAAATTTGTGCGGCGGAGAAGATAATTTATTTTTGGCAATCTCATCAATATTACCGAACAAAAATTACTTATAAGAGAAAATTGATCGAATGTGGAGAATTAGTTGAACATTCAAAAACATATAATCATGTGTTCGATTTTAAAAACACCAAAATAATTTAAAAAAATTAATCTGTATAAACGGCTAACACAAGAAATGTTAAATATTAAATTAGACGATAATAACATTAACACACAAACAGACATTGATAATCTTAGTACTATTTACAGTAATTTAATAAATTTCCAACGTTTTAAAATAATGTAGTATATGCATGGTTGTTTTTAATAATTTTTTAATATTTTTTACATATGTTTCTCTCTTCATGTTCTCGATGTCACATGTTAATTTTTGTTAAATATTGTTCATTTTGTTGGCTGTTGACAACGTGGTTTTTGATCCATTTCTTATATATTGACAGTTAATTTTCCTATGTACTGGTTGTGTGAATTGATGTTTATTAGAAATTCTATTGTTTGACGGTTTTTTAAATGTTTCAACCTATAAACATTTGTATATTGACTGCAACTATCATTTTTTTGTTGCTTTTATAGACATGTAAGTTTTATAACCTTATTGGTTCTTGTAAATGTGTAATATCTGTATTCATTCTCCTGTAGATCCCTGAAGAAGGCAACTGTGTTGCCGAAACGTCGGAGTTGACAAAATAAATAAATCCTGTTGACTGATATCCCGAATATTTTTAATCCTCAAAAATTACTTATAATACTGATTTTTGTGTCTAGGTTTATAACTCGGTTTATAATTAATTGATAAATAAGAAAATTATGTGTATGTGTGTGTGACAATTTGAAATTTCTAAACGTTAGTAGAAAAAGAAATGTGAGAAATTTAATTTATAAGAAAAATCTATATATATATATATATATATATATATATATATATATATATATATATATATATATATATATATATATATATTAATTAATACAATCTCTTGATGTGTACCACAAATTAGTAAATATAGATATTATATAACACATATATTAATAACTTCTTATCGAAATCGGTTTATTAACCATCTTCAGAGAAATACAAGAAAAAATTATAAATATAAATAATGAAATAAATAATAACAAATATATATATATATATATATATATATATATATATATATATATATATATATATATATATATATATATATATATATATATATATAGAAGGTATAAAATTTTATAAATCCATAATTTTAATAATTAATTTTAAAAAAAATCTAAATTGAAAACAATTAAATATAATAATATAGAATTGAAAATATAATTAAAATTAAAATATAATAAAATCTAATGACATGTGTAATTTTTAAATACTATAACTTTGAAAAAAATTGTAGTACATCACTCATAATTTTTTTTAAATTATAAATTATGAGTGATGTAGATTTTATTATATTTTAATTTTAATTGTATTTTCAATTCTATATTATTATATTTAATTGTTTTCAATTCAGAATTTAAAAAAAAAATTAATTATTAAAGTTATGGATTTAAATAATTTTATATATATATATATATATATATATATATATATATATATATATATATATATATATATATACGAGGGTGGATTGAAAAGTTTCCGGAATGACTGAGAAGGCCTTGGTTTTTGGAAAACAATCTTATGTTGTTTTGTTTAACTCTTCATATGAACTGTCAAAAAATTTCAGTACAATCTGTCTATCAGTCTAATCGTGAAAAGCGTCTGTGTCGATCTCCGTAGCGTTAAATCGATAATGAATAAAAACGAAGTTCGTGCTGTTATCAAGTTTTTTTATTTGGAAGGAAAGACGGCAACAGAGATCAAGACCAGGTTGGATGCTGTCCTTGGGAATGCTTCACCTTCATTTTCCACTGTGAGTTTCTGGGTTTCGGAATTTAAGCGTGGCCGAACACACACCTCTGACGAGTCACGTTCAGGTCGCCCAAAATCGGCTACCACACCGGAAATTGTGGATAAAGTCCACGATATGGTTCTGGAAGATCGCCGAATAAAAGTGCGGGAGATTGAGGAAGCCATAGGGATCTCGTATGAACGTGTAGTTCATATTTAACATAATGAGCTGGGCATGAAAAAAATGTGTGCCAGGTGGGTGCCGCATTTGCTTAGTTCGGAGCAAAAACGCATTCGAGCACGAACTTCAGCCGACAATTTGAAGTTATTTAAGAAAAATCCAGTTGATTTCAAAAGACGTTTCGTAACCATGGATGAAACATGGATACACCACTACACGCCAGAGACGAAAATTCAGTCGAAAGCGTGGATTGGACATGGTGAATCGGCCCTGAAGAAGGCGAAGTCAGTTCAATCGGCGGGAAAGTTGATGGCGTCAGTCTTTTGGGACGCCAAAGACATTCTTCTAATTGATTACCTTGATAAAGGAAAAACTGTAACTGGACAATACTACGCCACACTTTTAGTTAAGCTGAAAGCAGCAATTCAAGAAAAACGTCCGGGAATGGCAAAGAAAAAGATCTTGTTTCACCACGACAATGCGCCAGCTCATTCAAGTCGAATTGCTCAAGAAAAATTGACCGAACTGAAGTTTGAAATCGTCCCCCATCCACCGTACTCGCCCGATTTGGCTCCCTCGGACTTCCATCTTTTCTCGAAACTCAAAATGTTCCTCGCCGGAAAGAGATTTCGATCCAATGAAGAAGCCATTGGAGCAGTAAATGCTTATTTTGACGACCTGAAAGAAAACCATTTCCGGGAGGGAATCGAAAAGTTAGAAAAACGTTGGACCAAATGTGTCGACCTCAGAGGGGACTATGTAGAAAAATAAAATGTAGTTTGTGTTAAATATACATATTTTTTCACGTCATTCCGGAAACTTTTCAATCCACCCTCGTATATATATATATATATATATATATATATATATATATATATATATATATATATATATGTTGTATTTCATTTGTTATTATGTCAAATATTTCATTATTTATATTTATAATTTTTTCTTGTGTTTCTCTGAAGATGGTTAATAAACCGAAATCGATAAGAAGTTATTGTATTAATTAAAATAAATATATTTTTAAAATGTACCATCAAGGAAAAGAAACAACTTATAATTTAATAAATGAAGTATAATCTATATACTTCCAAAAATAAATGTTGCCGATATCATTATTATCAGACACTTGTACCTAATTTTGTGAAAATAAATTAAATGTATACCTTAGATATTGTTTCCTTCAATTATTTAATTTTTGTAAATTCAAATCTACTCATATTATATTTCCACTGAATTCCAAATATGTAAATTTATACTGTCTGCTCATTACTTCTTGTTATTGTAAAATTAAGTTATTCAAGATTCATATTTAGTTATTTTTGAATGAATGAATTTAAATAATAATAATAAATTATACGGTAATATGATATGCAGCACATTCTAAGCAAACCTGAATTGCGTATTTCTTGAAAAGTACTGACTATACTCTTTTTTTATATTATACGTAACTTTAGGTTATTGTTGTTCTATTTAGAGAAACATATTCATACAAGCAAGCTAAGTAAGCTATGCAACAATGGTCCCTCATTCGGATTTTCTATTATTCTGCTCGAACGTTTCTATAAACGACGCCACATCGTGATTTTTTTAAAACGATCCCTCGTTCGATACAGTAGCCCCATTCATAATAGTTATTTATGCAACAAGAGTGTAAGCACAAGCTTTATGACAAACCTCGTCACGAAAATTTTTGACCCAATAAAGCTTGTTTATACTTGAGTTGCATACAAAAATTTTTAAACGACCTAAAATAACATTCCTGAAACAAATTAGAAATTTGACATACCAGCAGACGACAGTTTGAATTCCCCAAATATCAAGTTTACATTTGACAGATAACACATCTGAAGTTGAATACTGCAGTTCTCAGTCAATGTTACCAACATGAATGAACAGAAATAACTAAATGCCACATGTGTATTAATGGGGGCAGGTGTGTAATGTGTAAAGTAAATAAAATACAAAAATCGTTTACTTTACACATCGGAATATAAAAAATAATATATTTGCCACTTACATCAACGGTGACTCCTGGCAAAGGGAAAACCTGCGCGGGCGGCATGTCTCTAGGAATGAAACGATAGAACTCGTTGCCATCCTTGTACCATTTGACGGAATACAGTGCTTCACCATCCAAGTCAAAGTGGCATTCTAACCGAGCGCTTTGGTCACGCACTGTGTGGTTGGGGATTCGGACTTCGACGAGTGTCAAACACTGAGTATCTGGAAACAATAATATGAATGTAAATAGGAATATATGGCACTATAAACACAGTTGATTTTAATGTACGAGCGAGGATTTTTTTCTCAATTTCAACTCTTCCCATTATTGTTAGATTGAGGAATCCGTAGTTAAAAATGTCTTAAGTCTTATAGTATTTAAGAAATCGTGAATCCAACATACACACACACACACCACACACACACACACACACACACACACACACACACACACACACAGCAACACACACACACACACACACACACACCACACATCCACACACACATCCACACACACACACACACACACATACGGACATCATCGTAAAAATGTTATATTCGGATTCTAGGGACCTTAAAACGTGCTTATTCACTAAAATCTGGATATATATTTCTATTTTTACCTCTCGCTAAGAGAGGTACTGTATTCATGCTAAAAATCGCATATCCAGATTTTAGTGAATAAGCACGTTTTAAGGTCCCTAGAATCCGACAATAACATTTTTACGCTGATGTCCATATGTGTGTGTGTGTGTGTGTGTGTGTGTGTGTGTGTGTGTGTGTGGATGTTGGATTCACCGTAACTCAAATACTATAAGACTTGACATTTTTAACTACGGATTCCTCAATCTAACAATAATGGGAAGAGTCGAGTCAGTTTTGGTAACAATTGGACAACCGAAAGTAGTAGTTACAAAAAAAAAATCATCTAAATATTATTTATCGAAAATTTATGTAAATACTTATATTAAAGAACGTTAAATTCTTTATTCGATAAATATAAATTCTTTATCATATCTTCTATAGATTTAGAGATAAAGAAATGCAAATAAAATAATTTGATGTAAAAATTCTTAGATCAAACTACTTCAAGCCAAGAAATTCAAATGTTTGTAATTGACACTTAAATGTCACTGTCAAAAATATTTGTATGCCACTGTCAAAAATATTTGTACATCATTATGAAGATTATGAAAATAAATAAAAAGTCAACAACGCAAAAGAATATACCTAAAAAAGAATATAAAAGGAATTTTCGAAAAAATGACGAATAAAAGAAAAAGAAAAGGAAAGTAGAAAAAAAATTCAGTATATTGAATATAAAGAAAATGTATTTATTGTATATTTATATTAAAATAATTATTTTGTAGTGAGACATGAATATATGTATTTGTATTTAAAAATATTTTTTGTTTTATGCGTACAACCAGGTAAAATATATGGCGAGAGGTTATGTGCTGGCCACATCAGATTTTTTTTGTTACCATAACAAATACCTGTACTTACTGAAGGAAAAATTAATGACTTATTTACGTACACAAATTAATTATTTATTCATAAACAAAAAGAAAATATTTAAAAATACATGGAAGGAGACCGACCGTACTATCCAAACTTCAGTTTTATGTAAATAAAACTTTTCCGCGTTCACTGACCAATTAATAGCACATAATATGAATAAACATGAGTATACAAACTCGACGTAATTAATGAAAGCTCCTATAAATTTCTTTTACTACTACAGAGGAAATTTTCGTTTGCAACAATTTGAAAGAGAAATATCTCTAGAAATTTTCTATCTCATATTCCTTGAGGCGCCGAACATTCCCTGGGAAGTTTACTACGGTGGTAAAAACTTTCAAGCATGCTATAACTGATTTGAACAGCAGTTGAGTAAAAATACCTCTGTGAAAAAATAATACTCAGCGGTATCAACCACAGTGTAAGATCCCAAGTCAGGCAATTAAAGTTGCCCGCAGTATCAACAGCACCTACTGGTTGTAATAACAGTGTGTACTGCTACAAATGAAACTCGTGTAAAAGTCCGCAGTGCTGTAAGTACGGTAAGTCGGCACTTCATAATTTAATACTCACGCACTAGAGAATGGACACTCCAAATTTGTCAGAAGGAAGAGCAGGAGCGTATTACAATTTTTACATGGCAAAGTTTTTATGGAAAAATTTACTAAATGATAACATAAAAAGATAATCATTAAAATATATTTTCTAACGGGGGTCCTATACATATATTTCTTCTGGAAGAACAGGATGAACTAAGAATTTCTAAAATTCAGAATTTGGTGCGTTTAATCTTCGCATAGCTGAAATATTTATATATATATATATATATATATATATATATATATATATATATATATATATATATATATATATATAAACAAACTAATACGTTAAATTCATATATAAATAAAATAGGCATTTTTTACCTCCCGATACCCTTGGTAAGGGAGGTATAGGTATCGTGCTAAAAATCGCATATCGAGATTTTGATAAATAAGCACGTTTTAAGGTCCCTAGAATCCAATTTTAACATTTTCACGATGATGTGTATGTGTGTGTGCGCGTGTGCGTGTTCGTTTGTGTATGTATGTGTGTGCGTATGTGTGTGTGTGTATGTGTGTGTGTCATTCAGAAAAAATTTAAACCTTGTATTTCTACCTTATTCTAATATGGGAAATGGCACTTTACTTGAAGCTCAAAATAGATTTTCTTTGAAAAGTTCCTTCAAATGTTATTTTTTCAAGATTTGTGTTATTATAAAAATTAAAGATTATTAAATTTTCTACAGATTTGCATAAATACTTTTTCTATATATTTTATGGATAAATTTATAAAATTTTCTATAATTTTAATCCCGGAGCCTACGCTTTAAACAAGCAAAACTCCTTGGTTACACAGTTCATATCTCAAATGTGTGTAACTGTCAGATAAATGTCACTGTCAAAGAACTAATCATTTCAAATTAATAATAGTAACGGTTTAAAAAGAAAATAGTAAATAGAATCATAGTTATATGGAATGGATCTTAATATAGTTTCCGCAATAACTAAATATGTAAGTATGTATATTTAATCATTGTTTGACAATACTCGTATTGTGATACAAATTATAGCGGCGGATGACGCTACTGTTAGTTCACTGGTGTTTTCACGCTAGGCGGGCGCAACAGTCGCGCAAGCAAGCAATCAAACTGCATAGAGATGATATGTCGTTCTAATTATTAATAGAATTCAAACACTTGTAGTTTGCGAACTAATTAATATTTAAACAAAATTCTTTCACTAATACACATTAAGTTGTTATGTATATTTTCGCATTCTTATCTAAGATAGTTAAAATTTGACTGTGGTATACAGCGTGTTTCTTGGCTATGGGACACCCCGATTATTTTATTTATTATTGGAAATACACGAAAATCATTCAAATAAAAGTTGTAGTAGATGAATGGGAACATTTATTTACTGAAGAAAAGAATTTTTTTAATCAGTTGTTCTCAAACTATAACATAAAGTTATATATACATATATATATATATATATATATATATATATATATATATATATATATATATATATATATATATATATTTAAATGGGATGGTATGTATATTTTAGGCTCATTCTATAGAGTTTTTTTTTTCTGAATTCAAGCATGTAATCATTTTATATCCTTTACATTACAAAAGTATTGAGAAAAATGCAATTGAAATTTAAATAAATATAATTTTTATAGTTATTTTTCAGTAGGATATGTATAGTAGCTAACGCAAAAATATAAAAATTATAGTTGCCACTACCTCCAGCGTGGCGGTCCACTTTGCCGTTACGCTTTGTAAAAATAGAACAAGAAACTCAAATTGTAAAATATAAAAAACTCAAAATATTTAAACGTCAAATTTATTGTTTAGAAACTTTAACAACTGAACTCCAAAACAAATTATCGTTATCAATAACTCTATTAGTTTTCCTGGTCGGGAGGGCCTTGTAGCAGTAGACTAGATTATAGGCGACACTGCTACATATGCATAAAAAAATTGAACCGAAATTAAAAGGAAACATAAATATTTGTTTCTATCTTTATAAATAGCAAGAATAGGAATTATTCACTAAATAATTTAAATTGACAGGTAGCAGTTTGCATGCACTATATTTTGTAATGTTGGCATAAAGATTTTTTGATGAATGTCATATTTGTTTTTGTTTTGACTAAATTTCATAGTATTTTCAGTAAAGCAAAATGAACGCGCAATATGAAAACTCACAGTAGAGACAAACCAAACGACACATGCACAGATCATATGTCAAAACAAAATAATGTAATTATGTAGCCCACTTAAAGCAAATAATGTTCAACGTGTAAAGCGTAACCATTTGATCAAAAATTATGTTTGAAATATTTGTCCAATAAAAGTTCAATTTTTTGATCATTTAAAGCTACCTTTATATACGGATGTTTTATATTTAAACCATAAGAACCATACATCAACGTGTAGCTTCACTTTTATAAGCAAATTTCCTGTCTTACTTATCTACTGAAACTTCACAATATAAGGCGATTTCGGGCGACATACCCGTTCACTTCTTCGGATTACTTACGGTTAGTTACGGTATGATATGGTTAATGGTGGCGCCAAAAATCGTTGGTTCATTTGTTGACACCGTGCTTGGTGGTTAATGTATATTCTGCGACATTTAAAACTGACAAAAATAGTGTCTGACAATTAAAATGCATTAACGGAGAAAGATAGTTTTTTCCATATTTGTCCAAAAAAGAGTCAACGAAAATATTGTCACCCTGTTTAACATAAGACCACGACTCCGACTGTTTTGACTTTTGACATGATAAAAAGAGATAGAAATAGTGAACAGAGAGCTGACCCGACTCGCAAACCCGTTCAGCTGTGAGCACTGATCCAAGCATACCGGGTATGTTGTTCCCAGCGCCCGAATGTGTGAACGTACCTGAACGCAACATACCGCAAGTGAACGGTTGTCGCCCGAAATCGCCTATAATGTATTTCAAATGACTATTGGCGATGACGATATTTAGAATTTGAAATGTCAGTAAATTATTGTAAAGCTGTGTAAATATACCGATGTTAATTATGTCATGAAATAGAAATCTTCTTTTTCAATAAATTCAATATGTATAATATTATGAAATTCATGTTGTATGTACAGACAAATAATTATAGAATTATGTAGAGCAAATTTATTTCTGCTGTGAATCCAATCCTGTGTTGGCTGCAACGGGTGAGTGAAAGGAGCGTGGATGTGTGAGGGCGTGTAATGCGTATTTCATTTGTATAATGAGTTGGAGACGACTTTCCCATTTGCGTTGTGCTGTGTGCTGCGGGTGCCGACAGTGTACTGTTCTCTGCTTCACAGCGGAGGCTGCAGCATGTGTGTTGTTGCTGCTGCTGCTTAATTATACCGCTTTTATATCAACTTTGAAATAGCCTAATTATCTGATAATTAACAATGCTAGTTATCATGTCAACTACCCCTGCTCACGCAGAAACCAGCAAAATGCATCGCAGGATGAAGATGAATCGCTCTAGGGTCTAGGTTAAATTCATAAAAATAACATTTAAACTGGTTATTTTCATATACATTACAAACGTATAATTGATTATCTGCACATATTAAATTCATTTAGGTAGATTATACTAATTTATATCGTTGTTATTTAATGAAATCACTGCAGAATTTATACAGGATGTTTCAGGACTAGTGTAACAAACTATAACAGCTTATTCCTGAGGTCATTTTGAGCCAAAAATGTCATATGAACATAGGTCCTGTTCCTTCTAGTTACCAAAATACAAGAGGTTGAAGTTCTATAAATAACACGAAATTTTTTAATTTTTGTAATCAAGGTACTTTCGGAAAACAAGAGTTATATTGAAAAGTAGTACCTTATTTGTATTAATTAATTTTATTTATTAATATTAACGAATACGATTTGGACATCAAAACATACGATGACACAATTATTAAATAGACAAATAAATAAATTCTAAACACAGAACAACATAACCAAACATGGAATAGGTTAACACAATATCAAATAAGATAACAAATTTTAAAAAAATTACAGCTAGTGCTCAAAATGCGCGCCTTGAACTCGTATGCATGCTTGACATCGGCGAATCATAGAATCATATACACGATAAATTACATATTGATCGTTACGAATGGCAGCAGATGCATTCATAATTCGTTCAAGTAACTGTTCACGCGTGTTTATTTGTACCCTATAAACTTCTTGTTTCAAGTGTCCCCATAGATAGAAATCAAGAGGATTTAAGTCTGGAGATCTTGCAGGCCAAAAGTTTAGACCTCCACGTCCAATCCACCTATTGGGAAAGTTTTGGTTTAACCACTCAGTTACTTGTCAACCATAGTGAGGAGGAGCACCATCATGCTGGTACCACAACTGTTGTCGTACAAGAAGTGGAACATCTTCTATTAGTTCATGTAGTCTGTTTTCCAGAAAGTTTATGTAGCCATCAGCTATTAATCGGTCAATTAAAACTTCAATTTCTAGTATTGAAAATTCCTGCCCAGACATTTATGCTAAATCTTTGCTGAAAACGGGACTAAACAATCGCATGTGGATTTTCAATGCTCCATAAATGGTAATTATGGAAATTGTTTACTCCGTCTCTCGTGAATTGGGCTTCATCAGACCATAATACTTTGGAAATAAAGTCAGGATCATTTAAATTTTGACGGAGAAACCAGCGACAAAATTCTAAACGAGGACCATAGTCTCCGGGTTGCAGTGCTTGAACTCGCTGAAAGTGATAGGGATGTAATTCCTCACGGTTTAATATCAGCCAAACAGTGCTGTGAGACCTGTGTAATTGAGCAGCGATACGTCTTGTGCTGATTTCAGGATTATCGAGAACAGCATCAATTACATTCTCTTCATCTTCAACGTTATTATTAACACCAACGCCATCATTTTGTACACCTGCCCGTACAGTTGTTGATCCAGTTTCACGTAGACGCTGAAAAATGCGCGCAAATAGGCGATGGGAAGGTTGGCGTCTATTTGGATATCTGTCTTGGTATTCTGGGCATTACCATTACATAAACCATAAATAAAATCATATCTGCATATTCAGGAGTACTATAACCATCCATTATGCAACAAAAATACAATCAAAAGTACAACAATTTTTAATTAAGACAATTAATTAATACATAAATTAATTAATACAAATAAGGTACGACTTTTCAATATAACTCTTGTTTTCCAAAAGTACCTTGATTACAAAAATTAAAAAATTTCGTGTTATTTATAGAACTTCAACCTCTTGTATTTTGGTAACTAGAAGGAATAGGACATATGTTCATATGACATTTTTGGCTCAAAATGACCTCAGGAATAAGCTGTTAAAGTTTGTTACACTAGTCCTGAAACACCCTGTATAACGAAAGAAAATTACGCCCTTGTTATTAGATCAACGGTACTCAACCTATCACTGGTGGTACGGAAAAGGTAAACTAGGTACTTTAAAAATATATTTAAATAAATTAGTTCTAATAATGTAAAACTGATATTTTTCCCAATATTCAAATTAAATCTCATTATATGTGTCCGGACGCGCACTTAAGAATCATTGTACTCCCGCATCGGTCACATCAGCCTGAAGTGCCTCGTGATCCAGTTAAGCAGCGGTCCAGGGTTCATTGTCATCTACCGGCGAATCTTCATCTTCAGTGTCTGACACATCATCGTAGTAAAGGAGTTCCTCTTAATTTTTTGACAGTTTCCCCTTCATTATCCGTTGATTTCTCTTCTGTTTTGTCATCTGCCCGACCATTGGACTATCCTGGAAACCCTTTCTCAACATTCTGCGAATTTATGCATGCGCTAAGTAGCCTAATCTCACATACATGAGAATTGGGCAGCAAATGAAGCGCAGTGTTGCCAGGTGGGGAAAAAATATTTCCCTAGAAATTAAATCGAAATTTCCCTAAAAATTCCTTATTTAGAAAAAAAATTAATATAAGACTGGTTGACAATGAACACGTTTCTTTTAAGGAAAAATTTATAATTTATAAGGAAAAATTTATAATTTATAACAATAAATTTACACCAAAAATATATATTTTGTAATAATAAAACAAAATTTGTCCTAAAATGAACACGAGAATCGAACTTGATATAGGTAGGTCTTTAACACAAGAAAGATTTTCTTAAATATCTGTCCCGTGAAACTTTAACACCCTCTTTTATACATAGAATTTTAGAGCATAAAATTATGAATTTTTTGTTGCCAATATTTTTGACTTTACGCTTTGGTCGCCGAGTAAACTTATACTCGGCGACCAAAGCGTCAAAGGCTCATCTCTTATAACCAAGTCCCGCTAAAAGAAATTTAGGGGCCCACGAAAGGCCCGTGGCCAGGGTCGGTTAAAAAAAGCGCAAGTAATCACAGCATATTACTTTCATTACGAAATTTTCAAACATTAAATTCCGGGCTTTAAAAGTTAATTATTATTATTAATCATCCGGGTCGGCTCTTTTTCAGATATCACCCACTTTCGATAACCCTGCTTATGATATTACACTATACAGTATACACTTTAAAAATAACTCTCATTTACAAAGAAAAATTGACAACGAAAAAATTAAGTATTCGGCTACAGTTAATAAAATCTCAATTTTCATTGATTTTGTGATTTATGAAATGTGGAAGAATATTTAAATTTATGTATTTTTGAGAATATTTAATTAATATCTTTTGTGCCCTGTCATATTATAAAGTAATAAAAATGAACTGCTGTGATAATTAAAACTGTATCAAGGGTATCATTAAAATTTTCAATTTAATAATTTTGTTCTGTACACGTTAACTGTACCTGCAATTTAGAACGGTAGCACAATAATGGATAACAGTAACAGTATAATCATGTTAATACTGAAGTTTGTAACTAAAACCGATGTAGAGCGAAATTGGAATAAGTAATTATGAAAGTTGTATTATTGAACTAAATCCTATATTTGAGTTTTGACAAGTTTAATCTGGCCATATTTCGAGTTTCCGTGATGAATTACTTTAAGAAATAATTAACATTTCAGGTATAGCATTTTGGTTATTGTAAAACAGTACATATTTAAAAATATGTAATGAATAGTTCTGTTTTCATATTTGCGTTTTGTTCTACACTGCATAGAACAAATACTTGTCAGAAATATACATGATTTACAACCTTTGTATTTTGATTTACATTATAAAGAAAGATAGACTATAATAATTTGTGTATAAATAACAAAAAATATATACAAAGTGCATACAAATTTTTTTTCCTCGGCGTTGTCAAGTTATTCCGTTTTTTCTTTAAAAATGAGCTAATACACGCATTGCGTACTAAAGTTATTTTAATAGTAAAAATTCAGCATTTTTTTTCTGTACAACTATAACTATACTCTATGTTCCCATATAATATTTTTAAAATTTAATTATACAGGTTGTTCAATAAAGCGAATCAAATTTACTCCATTTCCAATGACTATAACTCGTCATTTTCAAATGGAACACTCTATATTTTATTATTTAGTTGGGTTTCTTTTTATGTTATCTTTTTATGTGATTAAGGGTATCCTATGCCTAAAAATAATAATTTATATATATATGAATTTTTCGCAAGAAGAAGTATCAATACCTAATCGCACAAATATTAATAATAAACAGTTTTATTTATTGGCTAATGCAAACTACTGTTCATTATTGCAATTGTTTCTTAATAAAAAAACAATTTCCATAGTATACTAGATTTAATTTAAATAAATTTAGACCAAAATGGTGAATAACGCCGAAATTATTGGTTTTAGGCATAGGATACCCTTAGTAACATAGAAAGATAACATAAAAAGAAACCCAACTAAATAATAAAATATAGGCTGTTCCATTTGAAAATGAGGAGTTATAGTCATTTGAAATTGAGTAAATTTGGTTGGCTCTATTGAACACCCTGTGTAATTAAATTTATAAATTATATATATATATATATATATATATATATATATATATATATATATATATATATATATATATATATATATATGTATATATATGGGAACATAGAGTATAGTTATAGTTGTACAGAAATTTTTATTCTGAATTTTTACTATTAAAATAACTTTAGTACACCTTTATAAAGCAATAATGCGTGTATTAGGTCATTTTTAGAAAAAAAAAAGAATAACTTGATTACGCCGAGGAAAATTTAAAAAAATTATATGTGTTTATAGGTGAATAAAATTCAATTAAAAATATATGAAAATATATAGGCTGTTTCATTTAAAAAAAATCTGATGTGGCCAGCACATTACCTTCCGTCAGTTCTATGTATTTTGTTCAAATTTCATACGGAAAGTTCCTTCCTAAATTAAATATTCTATTTCTTGTACATTACCTTCCGGCAGTTGCATGTATTTTATGCAAATTTCATACAGAAAATTATTATTTTATGACTTTTTCTATATACAGTCTATCTGCAGAAATAAAAGATTTATTATTATTATTATTTCTTGTACATTACCTTAAAGCAGTTGTATGTATTTTATACAAATTCCATACAGAAAGCAAAAGATCCTATACCTATATCCAGTAAAATTATAAGACAAACACACTATATCAATTTCACTTGACACTGACAACTTTCAATCAAAATTTTCTTAATATATTAGCTGTTTCCACAGCTATGGCTACTTTATGAAATTTAATTTTTTTATAATTTTTTAACTCTATATCCATTTAATATTAGGTATAAAATGCAATCAAATCATATAGAAAATAAAATATTCCTTAATATTTATAATAACATTAAGTGTGAAAAAATGATATTTAACATAGTTTTTTCAAGAAAAACTGTTAAAATCTTCAAATGAGGCTACTTCCGGTTGTCCAATTCTAACCAAAATCTAATCAGCTCTTCGCATGGATGTAACGAAGAGAAATACGAAAGAATTATAATTTTTAGAATTGTAGTATGGAAGTTATCGTAGACGAAAATTTTGTTACACACACACACACACACACGGACACACATACATACATACATACATACATACATACCCACACACACACACACATACAGACATCATCGTAAAAATAGTAAAATCGTATTGTAGGGACCCTAAAACGTGCTTATTCATCAAAAACTCACCACCGAATTTTTTGACCAAAGACAATACCTTCCTTACCTAAAGGTGACGGAAGGTAAAAACAGAAATAATTCTCGCCGAGCCGTAATGCAACACCCTGCATATGTGAAAATAATTTTATGTTATTCTCCTTGAGTAGACGAATAAATTCTGTTGATAAATTTATGGTCTATTTCTAACGAAAAGGGAGATATCGAAAACGGTCATTTCAAAGACTCACGCTGTAGAAAAACAAGTGCATTGCGATTTTCTAAATTTGCAATTCTAATCTACTATTACACGTTAATAATCAACTTAAAATGAAGTAGGCTATTATTGAAACAAATGTAATTGTTAATAACTTAGTGACATTTCGAGTTGGTTGTAACACTGTCCTAAATTTGCTCTAAATTATATCCAATTATTTCGAGATTTCTTCTAATAATGGCACCTCATTTAAGTAAATAGTAAATCTGACCTAAAGATTATTGCAACTTGTTATCAAGACACTAATTGCAGTGGAAAAAAAATGCGAAAGAATTTCTAGGAAAGAGATATCCATTTTCTAGATAAGTCGTGGTATTAGGCGCTAATAGAAACTGGATCGATTTTCAGAAGACCTAGGAGTGTCAAAAACTGTTAAAAATTACAAAAATTCAAGATTGGTACATGAACTGTCTCGGGTTTTCTGAAAATCGATCCGTTTCTATCAGTCGCCTAATAGCACAATTTATTCTAGAAAGTGGCCTTCTCTTTCTTAACAACTTTAAACGCCAGGTCCTTAATATCTCCTTGATATATTTATTTCACTTCTCATCACCACATTATTTATTTATTTAAAGAAATTATACAATCACTACGATGATGTCCGTCTCCTACAGCTTTTAAAATGAAACTGCACTGGTAAATGGTATTTCCTGTTACTCAACAATTATTATAAACATTGTTTTAGTCAGTTTAATAAAATAATACATCCGTTCGCTGAAGCGAGAGAATGTGGGACCAATAGAATGACATTTTTGTACAAGAATTAGTTCCACATTCTCTCGTTTCAGCGAACGGAGTACAGTTTATAGTACGGCAACAATAGTGTAAAACGAATAACGAAGAATTTAGAAATTTTCTTTTGGTTTTAAAATATCCATTGCATACTATCAGCAAGTATGTGTATTTTTGTTGACCAAAGTACAATGAGTTGCATTGATAATATAATTCATTAGTCACGTGACATGTTTTCCGCCAATCAACATTCAGAATCTACTTAGTTTCATGTCCATCACAGCGACGATAAGAAACAAAGAAATTATGAGTGAAATGGATGGTGTACAAATTGGTGAAAGTATTGTGCCTGCGTTAGCGTATGCGGATGATGTAGTTGTTTTAGGTGAAAATGAAGAGCAACTCAGAAGATTGATAGAGAGAATACATGTAGTTGGAAGAAGTATGAATCTGGAGTTAAATGTTGATAAATCCAAGGTGTTAGTATTTGAAAGGAGTAAATTGGTGACTATGTGCAATGTGTTGGTGGATGGAGTGAAACTGGAGCAAGTGAATGAGTTTGTATATTTGGGTAGTATGATGTCAAGGGATGGTCGAATTGATAGGGAAATTGAAAGGAGAGTGAGTGCGGGGTGTAAGGTAATGGGTGCTCTGGGTATCTTTGCTCGAAACGTAAACGTATCTAGAGAAGCTCGTTTAAGTGTGTATAATGGAGTGCTAGTGCCTGCTTTGATGTATGGAAGCGAATGTTGGGCATGGACGGGAAAGCATAAAAAGAGAGTGACTGCCGTGGAAATGAGGTATTTACGTGGAGTATGTGGATATGTAAGACGGGATCGCGTGAGGAATAATTTGGTGTATGAAGAATGTATGGTTAGGAAGAATGTTGTTAAGAGAGTAGGAATGAGCCAGTTGAGATGGTTTGGTCATGTGGAGAGAATGAAGAGTGAACGGCTTGTTAAGCGTATATATCTTGGTGAAATTGAGGGTGTTCGATTGCGTGGCCGTCCAGTGTGTAAGTGGATGGATGTGATTGATAAGGTACTAAAAGAGAGAAAGTTTCCGAGTGGGAAGAGAAGAAGAGCGTGTATGAATGCGATTATGAATGTGGCCGAGGCGAAAGAAGTGTGCTTAGACAGGAATGTGTGGCGAAGGATGATTGTTTCGTAACTATTATTGTGGTCCGGATGCGGTATTTCGCTACCGAAAATCGGTCACTTTAATATGTTAAGAGTGAGGATTATATGTTGTACCTATGATGTCAGGTTAGTAATAATGTTGTTGAAAGAGAGACTGATTATTTTTTGGATGATGTTATTGTTATTCTTTCGGGTTTGTGCTAACCCACTAAGTGGGAAATGCGTGATTTTATGTATGTATGTATGTATGTATGTATGTATGTATGTATGTATGTATTTATATTCGTTTAGGTGATTTATTTCTTAATTTACAACATTGACAGACAATTTTGACTATAAAAATGTGCGATAATCGTTAGGTTGATATGAACAACGATGAAAATAATACGCCAATTGTAAAATTAACCATTTATAATACAATATATGAAAAGTTAAGTTAGCCGCAAACACAATGTATCACAAAAATTCATTATATTCTCTCATTAAATATAAGCTCGTGATATGATTAATAATTGAAGATATTGCTCGTGAAACTGAATCAGCACAATCTGCAACGCGGTTTCACTCGATCATATCATCGATGTGAATCATATCGCTTGTTATATATCGTATAAAAGTACTTCTTTGGCTAGGACCAACTTAAATTTTGAATTGTTAGAGACTACTCAGACTCACTATTCAAAAGTGTATTTACTCTACTGTACGATAGTAAAAAGAGGAAATATATTTATATTTTACTTTTGTTTTGATGTGAAATAGGTACGAGAACGTCGTCAACATTATGCAAATTCGTACGTGATAGTTCTCTTTGGGAAGCAGTGCAAAAATAGTTTTGACTGGTAGACCACGGGATCGTTACAAGTGACACTATGACACTGAAATTCACTCTATGGTGAGTAGGTCCACGTCCACTTTATTACTAAGCAGAGCACGCATCTCATTCGATCACATATGCTCGACTCGGAGGCAAGTGCCACACATATTCAATCTGGTATCGAACGCCAGAACGAAACACGACAAAAAGTAAAGAAACGAAACAAAACTTAGCGTAAATCTTTTGTTTCACAGGAGGAATGCCTAGCACGTTCGTCTTGCCATTGTTTTAGTACGTAATCACTACGGTTTGTTTTCTTTCACGAAAAGGATCTGGATCGCGACGGACTGCTGATGAATTAAACCAACTGGGATTAAACATTTTGGAGAATTGGATTTATATTATTACATTACAACTTTTTGCCATTTCTAGCAAATTTATTTTTTTCACCAACATTTTATCTTTCTGAATAAAAAATCAGAAATGTCACAGTAAGAAACACAAAGAAAACAATTGATTATTTTATTTTATGTTAGTTGTAGGTTTGTGAAAACAAATATTTCCTATACTTTATCAGTGACTATTTCACTCATAAATACAGGGTGTAAATGAAATAAGTGCATTAAATTTAACCAGTAATGTAACTCGACGAGAGCAACAATATTTCTTAATAACTTTTTCTCGAAATCGCATAATTTTTTAGCATTTTTACCACCCCGTAAATTGACGAGTCGTTCCACGTATTTTTCTAATAATTGAATGCAGTAGCAATAGCTATGAAAAATTTTGTTTTAGCAATTGACAGTTTTGTCAGTTGTTGCAATTATATTTTGGCATTAGTAATAAACTTGTTTATCAGGTAAAATTCTGTCAAAATGTTTACGTTTACAAATAGCGAGTACACAGATAATGTAATTACTTACCTATGGTTTATTTATTTATTCGTATCTTTACTACATTTTAATTTGTGGTTGATATAAAGATAATATTATAAAGTTGCCAACGCTTTTAGACGGAGCGTTTCCAAATCATACTGTTCCTAATATTCGCACATTTATTAATCTTGTACATCTTTATCACAATACGAAGTGTCACATATGACAATTTTAAATAAAGCAACAGTTGTATCCATATCATGTGAAAAAAGATCAATGTTTTCAGCAGACTTCGATTTTGGGAATGGCTCATAATATTAATTAATGAGACTGAATTTACTTGGGAAGGTGTATTTATTATGCACAATACATATTTCAACAGACGAAAATGCTGTAAAAATTTTCATTAAAAAATGTTTCAGCGGGAACAATAAATGGACGACTAATTATTGGTACTCATGTACCTCGTTTAAATGGACAAAAGTTTGTACTTACATTTTTTTAATAACGTATTTAAACTATTATGATTTGTGGACGATAGATAATCATCCCATAACCTAATAACTATGCTTTTGCTCTTCTTACCCTCGTTCCTCCTTGTCATCCTCTATTCACAGGTGATTAAAGCCTGGTTTAATATACAACTTTATAATTTTGTTATCCAAAATCTAAATTTCTTTATTTTAAAAATTGTACTATTACGAATTAATTAATAATAAATGTTATTTCCGTTGATTCGTTTATTAATATTAATTACTGTGGCTGCAAGTGTAACCGATAATCGAAAATTTTTGAGCTGTTGGTATCCCACTTGCATGGGCGCGCGCCGAAATATGCAGCAAATCTTTAAAGAATTTTAACTCAAAATCTAAAAGACTTATAGTTAAAATACTTGTATTCTCATTGAAAATTTGCATCGTTAGATATTTTATCTTCAAAACAAGCTTTTGGAACTTATTTCGATAAGATTTTTTAAAGTTATCTCAGATATTCTCACATTTTACGTCTAAATTTTTTAGAAACAAACGCCATAGATCTCAGTTGTTCTTACTATGCGCAGATCCCCATTGCGCATGTCTTCTATCTCTTTAAATTGAAAAGGTCCATTATACTAATTATAGTACTTCTAGAAGTGGTTTCTATGGTTTTTTGGTTTATTTCATGATTAGAAACAGCACTAAATCGGTATTATACTATTATTTTACTTATGTATTGATAACTGCCTGACATTTGTTAATAAAAGCAAAAAATATAGAGATTATTCCCGGGAATAATCTCTAGAGTTTTATTCTCAGTATAATAATGACAGGATTGGTTAAAACGCAGACACGTGAAAAAGAATGAAGGATTTCATTGGTTTTAAGAAATGTAAAAAAAATCATTTGTATTTTTGTCAAATATTTTGTAATATTTGGAATTTCAATATAATGGATTTTTTATTTCAAGATGTTATTTTATATGAATACTCCGGTAGTAGCCGATACCCGGCCGGGTAAAATAAAATATTTCAGAAATTCTATCTACCGCGGTTAAAATGGTTTTTTTGAATAAGTTAGTTCTTTTAGTTAGACTATATTTGCTTTAATAAGCAATATTTACTATTTGCCTGTTAATCGGTTATTGGTAGTTGAATAGCGGAGTTTTCGCTGTTAGGCGGTTAAACGGGTAATTGGTTAACTATATTTACGAGTTATCGCGGTCAAACTGACAAATCACGGTATGTCGGTTTATCAATTATGTTTTAAATTACGAAATAAATATTCACCTTTATTTTCAAAGAGAACTATTTAATTTTCCCCGTGTTAAATACGGCAGGCACTTTATTTTACTTTTAAAAGATTTCAATAACAGTAACACTTTTGCATTCAGAGAGAATTGCGGTGCATTTGCAAGAAAATATATGGTAGAATAAAATGTTTTCCTGGAAACAATAGCCTTTTACTGGGCGTATTCGCTTCTTCGGTGAAGCTTGAAATGCCCAATTAGATAGCCAGGATTATTGTGCGCGTCTTGAATTCTACGGTCTTTTGTTTATTTTGTAAACCGAGCGAAAAAATAAATGACATTAAGGATCTGCATTGATCTCGGCGGAGTCGTTAGTTCGCGACACGCTCGGCCAGGAGAGCATGGCCATCCGCGACCTGCGACCCGGGAAATTGCATCTACGCAGAAAGAACGGCCACGGCCGCCTGTGACTACGTTGCTGCTCTATGCAGATACCGATGAAATCAATCTTCTTGCAAATTGCTCCGCTTTTTTGCTTTCTAATTAGATTGTTTTAATAAATGAATTCCAACGATGGTAATATTCTTCTGATTCATTGGCTATATTTATTCACCAGAAGTTATACGTAATGAGTGAATAACTTTTGTTTTACTTTAAAGGTTATTCAGACAAATATTTTCTATATGTTTTAATTAATTCACAACAAGGCCCGGATTAACATTTCTTTACGCCCTAGGCCAAAATTCATGACTGCACTCCCCTCTCCCTCTCAATATAAACAGAGTTTTAATAATACTTGATTTAATTAAATTCTTGTTCTATATCGGTGCCTTTATGAGTGCACTGAAAACATGTTAAGAAGATATATAAACGTACTGTTTTTGGAGCTTTTCGTTTTCTAGAGATGGTATGACTTACTGATTTTAAAACTGATCCATAAATGACATATTAACATCAAATTGCTGACAGTCAACAAAGAATTTTCATCCCTGAAGTTCAATTTGTTAGAGAGAAATGCTACCAACGTAATTGATTTTACAAGTCGCATTTATTAAAAATCTAATAGAATTATAAAATTACCCCAATAAAAAAAATTATATTTACCTTGTTACATTTAAGCCATTCAGTATTGCGGAGCATAGGGAATAGTTTTAACATCTCTGATTGGCTGAAATTAGAGACAAGAGACAAATTTACCCAATGTAATTTCGGCTACTTCAGATTTGCCAGTGCCATCTACTGAATGGCTTAAATGGAACAGAGCATAAAAACATGTTTCATAAGAACTGTGATCGCATTCGTCCTTTATAAAACTCACCGCAAAGCGGCTCGTTTTCCAAAGTTGGCCTCATGGGTTAACAAATTGTCAGAAATTTACCATCTTTTTATAACTAGCTAAAGATTACCACTTTTATTTTGCTTCTCTATCTCTCAATTGAAACGCATGTAAACAATAATTTTGGACTTATTAGATGCAGTTTTAATTCTGAACAGTTTTACAGTATTACAGTCATGAAAATTTTACCATTGTATTTGCCAAGATTCATAAGTAGACACCCGGTATATAAATATTAGAATTATTTAAAATCTTCGACGATTGTCATAGCTCAACAAGATTTATTTTATACTCTACTATACTGATTTTATATAATTAAAGCAAATGTGACTGGTTATGTCGTCTAGTAGAGTTGGTGCCAAGTATCATGAGCTATGAAATGGGCAGATCAAGAAGAGAGACAGATAGAGAAAGGGCAGGCAATAGGGGAGAGAGAAAAAGAAAGTTAGAGTTTTTCTTTCTGCGCAACAGCTCTTGAGATTTGGCACGCTTATAACTGCAGGCACTTTTCTCTTTCCGTTTTCTCATTTATCCAACTACTCGATGTGCGCCTTCTCCGTGCCTGCGCCCCAGGCCAGGGCATAGGTTGGCCATATGGGTAATCCGGGCCTATTCACAACTACATAACAGCTTTGATAATAATGTAGTCAACGAAACGATCAACGATGATATTGTCAATTGAATACCTGATATGAAATTCAGACACAAGATCATGATAGTGGGCTCAAATTATTTTAATAAATGAATCTGTCTATACAGGGTGTTTAAAAATTGTACAGCAAATTTAAGAGCATGAAGTACATACTAAAATGAGTAAAAAATGTCATATAACCATAAGTTTCATTGCGTTCAATTACAGAATTACAATTAGACAGAAATTTATAAATAACAGTTTTCAAATCAAATTAAACAAAACATGGGTTTATATGTAGGTTGTTTGTAACTATCATTTTGCCAAAACAATAATGTTACTGTTAATAATAATAATAAAATAATCATTTTCTTTTTTACTTACTTTTGAATAAATATACAGGATGTTAAAAAAGGATAAAAATTTGAAGGTATATATATTCCGATGTGCTGATTCTCAATCAAACAATTTTTCCGAGATCGGAAAATTATTTCTTATTTTTCATTTAACTCTTTTTTACTACGCCACTCCGACATGAAATAATTATTAAAAATTTGATGTGGCCAACACAATACCTCCCGCCATTTAATTTTGATTAATTCAAATATACATACTTACATATTTACTTATGCTGAAAACTGTATTAAGTCCCATTCCATATAACCACATAACTACGGGTCTATTTACTATTTTCTTTTTAAAACGTTACTATTATTAATTTCAAATGATTAGTTCTTTGACAGTGACATTTCCCTGTCAGTTACATACATCGGAGATATGAAGTGTGTAACCAAGGATTTAAATTATAGATAATTTTTTTAATTTATCCATATAATATACAGAAAAAGTATTACTGCAAACCTGTAGAAAATTTAATAATCTTTAATTTTTGTAATAACATAAACCTCGAAAAAATAACATTTAAATGTATTTTTCGGAGAAAAACTATTTTGAGCTTCAAGTAAAGTGTCATTTTCGGTTATCTGATTTACACCAAAATCTAATGGCTTCTTTCCGTATTAGAATAACGTAGAAAAACAAGGTTTCAAAATTTTCTGAATTATAGTATTTAAGTTAGAGCGTAAACAGGAACCACACGCACACGCACTTGCACACTCACACGTGCACACACAGGCGCGCGCACACGCACACACACACATCATCATCGTGAAAATTTTAAAATAGTATTCTAGGGACCTTAAAATGTGATCATTTACCAAAATCTCGATATGCGATTTTTAGCACGATCCCTATACCTCCCTTATCAAGGGTAGCGAATAATGAATTGCATAGGAAATAATTACGAATTAATTTGTTTCATATTCGACGTCAGTTACGTGATTAGATAATTCATTATTATTAATAAAAATTTCATGTTGGCAGTGGCGCAGTAAAAAAGAATTAAATTAAAAATAAAATAATTCTTTTTGATTGAGAATCAGCACATCGAAATGTTTACCTTTTTTTAACAAGTATGAAGGGAGTATTTAAATATGATTTGATTAATGAAGAAACAAAAACAAGAAAAATATTTAATCTATGTATGTACAAGTTATTTTTATTAATTCGTATAAATAATTTTATTTTGACTTAATGTTATTAAAAATAAAACAAATATTCGTCCCAATATTTGCGAACGTTACCAATTAATATAAATTACTTTTAAATTGTATACAAACACATCCCGTTTAAAGCTATTAATCCATAATTGAAGCCCTAGTTGATTTTCTTCAGAAATTTTTTACAATATCAATTTAAATTGTAATTTACTTTACTTCTCAACTCAAGAACTTTATATAGAAAATAATTTTCCTATTTTCAGCTTAATGGAGTATCAATTTCATAACTGATATAAACAACTTTTCAAATACACTTGTCGTAATTTTTTTCTTTTTCAAACAAAGTTTTATTATAAATGAATAATTTTTATCATGGAATTTTCTGTAATGTACTAAAACAAAGTTTGTATCAACATTGTTGGAGGTTGAAATGATGTCTTTACATATGTGAAAATATGTTGGAATATATTAAAGACAGCATTCGTAGAATATCCAAGCAAATATCGTAAATTTAAAAATGCAAATAAAATTTTATTTGAGCGTCGGGAAGGCAGTATCGTTGAAAATAGGCGTCTTTATGGCGGATAACAATAAAAAAGTGTTTACATGACATGCATATAATAGATGAAAAGAATTATGTTAGCGATAAAACTGCCAAAAATTATATAGCACGCGGAATATAAATTTTAATCTACATTTTTATAAAATTTTGTTTATCAATATCAAAAATTGATTGAAAAGCACCCCAATGTTTACTTTGGAAATGATTGTTGAATCTATTGAAGGAAAACAAACTGAAGAAGAAAAAAAGGTAAAGAAGTTCCAGCTAACGCAAGAAGCGATGGTAAAAAAGGCTATTACTTTCAGCCACAATTTTATTAAAGCGATTATTCATCTTTTAACATGGAACAGTTCTGCTGCACTTTGTAATAAAATTTTAATTTTAAATTGATAGATAATTCTGGAGGATGACTGGTTACCAAGCTTCAAAGATTATTTTCTAAAATTAGGGTAAAAACGATGAGAAACCAATTTGTTTGGTTGTCGATTATGTACCAAATTTGCCTTTGTAGTACTTTCGTGGTCTGCAAATATTTTTCAATTTATCATTATTGGAGCACTGCTAACCGTTTTGCAGTATTTTATATTTCATATCCCACATTTTGTATAGTTACAAAATATTACAAATAAATTGTATTTTGAATCAGCATTTTTAATTAAAATAGTTTTAAAGACAATGCTTAACAAAAAATCTGTTTCCCATGCAAAATTCAGTAATACACTTGGTACAGCATTTATCTAATCGCTAATAATTATCAAAGCTTAACAAATATGCATAGTTCCCAACCCAATTTAAATTAAATTCCCTTTTAATTTCCGAATTTTCAAAATACCAATAATATTAGACAACCGACAAAGATTTTAGAACCAAATTCATTGTGATTTATTTTCAGTTTTATAGACTTTATAGACTTAAGGTAATGTGCATCAGATTTTTTTAAATGGAACCCATATTTGATTTTTACTTTACGAAAATACTTATTTTTACCAAGGGTAGCGGTAAGGGAGGTATAGGAAAATCGCATATCGAGATTTTGCTAAATGACCACGTTTTAAGGTCCCTAGAATCCAATTTTAACATTTTCACGATGATGTCTGTGTGTATGTATGTGTGTATGTGTGTGTGTGTGGGTGGATCCTTATATTTCGAACTTTTTCTGTAATAGAAAGAACCCATTAGATTTTGGTGTAAAACGTATAACCGGAAATGGCACTTTACTACAAGCTCAAAATAGTTTTTCTTTGAAAAATACCTTTAAATGTTATTTTAAAAAATTAAAGATTATTAAATTTTCTACAGATTTCCATTAATACTTTTTCTATATATTTTATGGATAAATTTATAAAATTATCTATAAATTTAATCCCAGAGCCTACGCTTTAAACAAGCAAAACTCCTTGGTTACACAGTTCATATCTTAAATGTGTGTAACTGACAGATAAATGTCACTGTCAAAGAACTAATCATTTCAAATTAATAACAGTAACGTTTTAAAAAGAAAATAGTAAATAGAACCCTAGTTATATGGAATGGATCTTAATACAGTTTCCGCAATAACTAAATATGTAAGTATGTACATTTAAATTAATAAAAAAGGTTTGGTGTTGGTCACATCAGATTTTTGGGTATGAGGATGGTGCGTATTAAAATAGGGTGGAAATTTTTTAAAAATAAAAAATTCAGAAAATTTGTATTTAAGTAGTTTGAAGGGTGTAGATTTAAGATTTTAAAACCAGAGGTCAATATCTCTTTTCGTGTACGAGATATTCGTCCTCAAAACTTTGCTCAAAAATGCCCATTTTTGGGTCATATCCTAAAAATGGTCAATTATATACCGCTGGCGAAATCACCATTAGATTCTACGAGTAAAATTACATAAGCGTACTAATTTTCATAATTTTTGAACAACTATTACAATCTCCAGAAGGAAAAGTCTGAAAATGGCCAAAAATCGCAAAAAATCTTTGCGATTTTTTCAGTTTTTAACGATTTAAAGAATGTTTAATAATAAATGTATCCGTTTGAATATTTTGATGAAAATTGGTATACTTATGTTTTTTTTGTACGAGGAATTTACTGGCGAGGTCGTTGAACGTGTACCGCACACCCATTTTTGAGTATGAGGGTGGTGTGGTTTAAAAAAGGGTCGAAATTTAAAAAAAAATTCTCAAAATTTGTATTTAAGTAGTTTGCAGAGTGTAGATTTAAGATTTTAAAACCACAGGTCGATATCTCTTTTCGTGTCCGAGATATTCGTCCTCAAAACTTTGCTCAAAAATGCCCATTTTTGGGTCATATTCCAAAAATGGTCAATTATATACCGCTGGCGATATCACCATTAGATTCTACCAGCAAAATTACAAAAGCATACCAATTTTCATGACTTTTGCACAACTATTAAAACCTCCAGAAAGAAAAGTTTGAAAATGGCCAAAAATATTCTTATAATTATTAAAGAATATTTTATTCTCTATACGATATGAATGCATTTTATACTTAATATTAAATGGATATAGAGTTAAAAAATTATGAGGAAATTAAATATCATATATTAGCCAGCTATGCTATAACTCTGGAAACAGCTGCTATATTAAGAAAATTCTGATTGAAAGGTGTGCGTGTCTAGTACAGTTGACAGTATGTTTGTGTTATAATTTTATTGTGTAATTTGTATAAAATACATACAACTGCCATAAAGTAATGTACAAGAAATAGAATCTTTTGCAAGGAAGTTTCTGTATGACATTTATACAAAATACATAGAACTGACGGAAGGTAATGTGCTCGCCACATCAGATTTTTTTATAGTATTTTTGAAACACCCTGCAATATTATTACAAATGTTAAAAATTCCTTTTTCTGTTGTATTTCTAATGTAGTAGGTTATCAGGCCTATTCTGTAACTTAGTGCTTAATTTTTAACAACTGGTTAAAAGTATTATCCAATGATCATTGATTTAACAACTAAAAATCCAATTATTTGTTATATATCAACATACTTGATTGGTTAAAAAATTTAACCACTTGTTAAAAATTAGCCACTGAGTTACAGAATAGGCCCGATTATTTCGAATAAACATATTAGCAATAGCAAACGCATATCTATTATATTTAAGATTCTAACCAAAATATTTTCTATACTTTCGTCTTGGGTAGAATTTATTTCGCTCATTGGCCAAATATTTTGCGTATACAAATAGCACTTGCTATTTAAGTAAATATTAAATATCATTTATTTCACTATACTTAAGATAACAAGTGTTTTGTTCATCAACTCGGTTACTAAATGAGCAGTGAGTGTACTCTTCATTGTTATATTTGTATCATTTTATTTTTAAATAAAAGATTTCTCATTAGTGTAAGAGAATGAATAAATGACAAAAGAATGAGAACAAGTAGAATGCAAGATTTCGTAGTTAGTTTGCTTTTGTGACAGTTTACTCAAGCAGAATGCAAAGTGAAGGGTGCACCCAGCACGTCATCACGTCATGATAATTTATCTTGAGAAAAGTGCATCTACCAAACTATAGCAATGTCGCGAATTTCCTAGGAATAACTAAAGTGCATGTGAAACTTTGCTGGAGAAAATGTAAAAATGACGGTTGATCACTTAGGAAAATGTAGCAATGAAGTTATTTCCACAGAATTCTGTAAAATTAAACGGGAATCATTTAAATTTATAATTTTATTTTATACATTTCTAATTAGATTAAAATTAATTATAGCTTTATAGTAATAAAATATTTGTATACAGAAAACCCTCATCAGTAAAGGTCAAACACATTTCAAATTCAATTATATATGCTCTTTGGAGTATTTCCATAAATGCTAATGCCGTAAAATGATAAAGCTTTAGTATAATATAAACTGGATATATTAGGTTGACACTACACCTAGTTTTTATTTGTTAATAAATATTCACAAATGTAATTAAAGTATACATACATGCAGTACAGTTTTGGTTCTTCCACAAGTTCATAATTCTTTTTACTTCCTTGTACATAGTAAAGGAAGCATCGGAATCATAAAAAAATTCAGTTTTCGGATATCAACGGAAATATGCATTTTGGCCATCTCTGAATTCATGTTGACTAATTTCGTCGTGACGTAGGTACGTACGTATGTATCTCGCATAACTCAAAAACGGTAAGCCGTAGAAAGTTGAAATTTTGTATTTAAAACTGCTGTAACATCTAGTGGTGCACCTCCCTTTTTGGTCATTACATAATTTGCAGAAGTCGTACTTTACTTGAAGCCTTTAATAGATTTTAATGAAAAACCATTTTAAAATATAATCCAAAACTATCAAATTTGATATAAGACATTTATGTTAATGGGAGTAACATACTAGATTTTGATATATCACCTGAAGTTGTAAACAGTTTTTCTTAAATAAAATGGTTTTATTTTGATTTTAGAAATAAATCCTTTAAATAATTTTTTTAGAAAATTAAATTCTGCGCCCTGCACATCAAGTATTATTAAATTAGCCATTTGTATAACCGAGATACGTAAATTTAAAAATTATATACTTCTTTCACAATTGTAATAGAGCTTGCAATGGGTCAAAAAATATCAAAAATATAAAAAAAAAATAATTTTAATGACAAATTTCTTCAAATATGTGCAATTTTGTGATTGGGTTTGTCGTCGCCAGAGGCCCTCGGACAGTACACCTCAGGCATCATTGTCCTTAAAACACCCTTGATACGTAAATTACTATTTTACACAAATAGCTACCAATCATAATAAGGTACAAACTTTTATTTAAAAATTAAGATCATATCCAATTGATTAATCAGAATATCACTTGCGGCGTGCTTTGATGTCACCTGGACATGGTTGTCAAAGGATAGGTACTTAGGTATACTAATTAATTATGTGAAAACCACTTAAAATAGTTATTTAACTATCAAGTATGATAATCGCTGATTAATACATGCGTTACAATATTTTCCCGTTGATCATATCTTATTATATTGGAGAAAATCTATTATTCTTTTTAACTGTGCGTTTAGTTCTGCTCTAGCCTCGAGAAAAAAAGTGACATTTAAAACTGTGCAAGTTTTATTTACGCTGCTCAGTTGCACACGAAGTGAGCATTTTACCTTACCCTTTACCACTACTGATCAACTTTTGAGGGGGGAGCAACTAAGCAATTTATTATTGATATCGGTTATAATCGCACTAATATTTTCATATGAAATCTCTAAAATATATACACTTAGAAATTTGAGCCGTGTAAACTTAAAATATAACGTGGTAAACTTGTTTCGTGTAGAATTCGACACTAAAATTGGTATTATAAAAGTTAGTGTAAAAAGATTAAGTTGGTAATTTTATATCTGTGTAAAATTTTCTCCGACATATTGAATTATCACTGGAAGGTGTATTATATTTATTAAGACTAGTTTTAAACACACATGTGGGTAAAAATTGCTTAATTTGGTGTTACTTGTATTTTAACACTAATTTTTGTACAATTTACTACAGTATATTTGTTAAAAATACACTGTCTAGTGTATTTCTAAAAACTGCACTGCCTGGTGTAATTTGAGAACATAATGTGTAGAAAAACACACTTTGGTGTACAAAGTACACTACTAGGTGTATGTTTAAAATGTTGGTGTAAAAGGTACACTACTTTTGTAAAAGAAATACACTATTTGGTGCATTTCTAGACAATAGTAAGTGTAAATCTGTAAAACAGTTTATTTTTTTCGCATTTTTCATTGTGGTCGGCAGTATAGATCCTCGTCTGACGCTATGCTTAAGCATTGGCAACATTATTAAGCACGCTACATCGCGATCGTGGAAGTTTTTACCTGTAGCTACTTAAAAACCATAACATTACAAGAGCGAGGTTTCAAATACTCTTCAGTTGTTGCTAGAGTTTTACAAAATTAAAGAAAGTGGACAAGAAAGTAAACTAATTTGCTTAAAATTTAAAACTAAAAAATATACACATTTTGGTAATAAAAACTGAGTACTATTGTACACTGTAAGAAGTGTATATAAACTAGGGATCGACCGATATGATTTTTTGTGGCCGATACCGATATCGGCCGATACCGATATACTCATATCTGATATCGGCCGATACCGATATATCGGCCATAAAATTTTGTCGTAAATTTTTTGCTGTATAAATGAGGTAAAAGTGATTTATAATGATATACTGTTACCGTTACACGCATTAACCATAAATAAATCACAAAAAAATGCAGAGCAAATGCAAAAAAGACATTTTTTTTCAAACGTCGTAGAAATGGCATTTTTGTGACTTAATTCACAAGGTAGAAGCTTTATTTCTACGCCGTTGGAAATTTCTACGCCGGCGGAGTAGAAATAAAATAAATAAATATCCATAGAAACTACATAGAATTAGCGAATAAAAAGAAAAGTAGTCATTCGGAATAAAAGTGTCTTTGTGTGCCTCGCATGCAATTGTCCGACTCGCTTCGCTCGTCGTGCAAACTTCCATGCTCGCCACACAAAGTATCACTTTTACTCCTAATAACACAATATACTATTTTCCATTGATGTACAAAGTTGCAATAGGAAATGTTTATGAAAGCACAAGAAATCGTCTAACTCCGGAAAAAGCAGAAAGCTTAATTTTGTTACATTACAACTTGCCAAAACTTAACTTTAAATATTAATTCGTTTAACTAAGTGTGTAACTTTACTTCTACATTTTAATGACCTTTTTGCTAAATTTTGAATAAGAATAAATTTGATTTGTTTTTTATTTAGTATTTCTGTTTTAATTTCCTTTAAAAAATCCTTAGCAACTGAAATATTAAGCAATTTATATTTATTTAGGCCGATACCGATATAGGCCGATATCGTGGTTTACATATCGGCCGATACCGATATCGGCCAAGAAGACCGATATGGCCGATATACCGATACCGATATCGGTATCGGTCGATCCCTAATATAAACACAAAAATGAAGAAAATATACACTACAAATAGGTATATTTATACACTAAAATTAGTTAAATAGTGGGTTTCACTATTTAGTGCACTAATAACCACATTTACTTATGAAATTAAACACGAGTTTGATGAAAATGTACACCACAAATAGGTATATTTTTCCACTAAACTAAGTTAAAAATGACACTACACTGTGTACTAATAACCGCAGTTATTTGGTTAAAATAACTCATTTAAGTGTTAAAAAACTACACGGTGTAGTAGTATCTACGAAATATATAGTGTTAATTATTAACACATATCTCCGTGTTGTTTATTATCAAATGTCGATGTGGTAAATTCTACACTACAGCTGGTGGACCTATATAGACATTTAGTGTAGAATTTAACACGGAATTTTTTAGTGTATATATTAAAGCAAAACAGTATTTTAAAACACAATTAAAATTTGATATTAGTAGAAAATATATAAAAAGAAAAGTATGATTTAGTAATGTTAAATTAAAACACAACTACAGCACATGTGAATATTTAATAAGAATGATTTACTTAAAAATAAAATGTCACCTTCACTTTCACACAAATTTAATACCTGTTAACGCCATGCAAAAATTTACTCACTTTAATACCTAAATAAATTGTTTTATTAATGAAGGGATCGCTCACTTTTTTTCTGCTCACTCTCAATTTTCTCAGTAAATTAACAAGTGAACGCTCGGATAAAAAGAATACAGCAATTGTTATTGTTCAGACTTTATAATTATAAGACTGTCTAATAAATTATACATTAAAATATACGCTGGAAAATTACGTGAACAAATTTGTTATGCTTAATGTAAAAGAAATGTTCATAAATGTGTAAAATTAAAAAAAAAAAACATCTTGGCCATGAGTATTACGTATACAAAAGCAACAACTTCTACACTTTGTGCCGAGCAAATCAAACTCCTGTTCTGTATCTAATTATAGTTAATTATTTTGCTTTAAGACATTTCTCGCTTGCTTTTACAACGGTTGTTTTCTTTCAAAACATTCCTAACTTTTTCAGCCTTGAGGAAAAAATACGTTTTCCGCCAATCCGTCCGTCTTGAGAAACACTTGACTGACAGTAACGAGGTTTAGTTAACCTCGTCGCCACTAGAATGTGTTAGCGCTGGTGAAGCTGTGCGTATGTGTTAGGCCCTGATCGATCGCAGCGAAGATAGCAAAATACTGGAAAACTTGCTCCATTCGTTCCTAAATTCATTAAGAGAAACACTTGCGCCAAACTTCGTACATGCATTGATTTCTTGCCCCGTGGAGGGCCGTCGAACGGCTGTGCAACTTGCCAACTTTTATTTAGAATTGTTGTTTCCGTAGGTAAATAATTTTCCTTCTACAGTCTTTATAGCGTACGTTCATAAAATACTAAGCATATTTTCCTACTGCAGATAAAACTTGTGCTGAATAAACTTTACCCACAATGTTACCTACAGTAATGTTTATTTACAAGAATAAAATGTTTACTTTTACATGCTTCATTGACGTAAAATAAAGTGTTATATGTATAGTACCCATTATGCCATTATGGATAATAGTATAAACATATAATATAAAAGATATTATCTATAATGACAGTAATTTTATTCATTCCTCAATGTTATATTTTATAACACATATTATAGACAAATAGAAAATATCTAAAACACAAATGAATAAATTTAACATACCTAGTTCCCAGGGGCGTCACTAGGTACTTTTAACAGGGAGGGTGCAACAGGGCGCGTTGTTATAATAATTGTTTTCTGCCTCGAAATTACAGACTGGTAATTGGGAATATTACTCATGGATTTTTTTTTTTTTTGTAAAGACAATAGCTGGTATTAGTTTATTATTGCGTATACTCATCATTCAAATTGTATATTTATTTGTCTGCTGTATATAATCAGAAATTATAGGTAACTTCAGGGGCGTCACTAGGCACTTTTAACAGGGAGGGCGCAACAGGGCGCACCTTTAGAACGAAATAATTTTTGACAGTCTGATTATGCATTTAAATTTTTTCGTGTTTAAAACATAAAAATATTTCTTTTGGAAGATTTTCAGATGTAATGAAGCGAACACAAATACTTATCTGTTCTTCTGCAGTGATGTCCCGAGGATCATCTACTATTATTGCAAAATAATCACAATTATTAATTTCCGGAGTTATTTTGCGTATTATACATTTTGCACTACTCCCTATAACATAATTTTGTGACGTAGTGAACAATAATGTGCATTTTGAGGTACATTGTAATTCTGGAGAAAAGGATCAAATTATTTAATAACTAGAGTCTATAAAATTGGCCGTATTTGTTGAATTTTTTGTTTCATTATGTCCTTGCAATGGGATAGCCTTAAATAATTTCGTCTCTTTTATAGCCTGAATGGTGCATCATTTTGATTTCTTATAGTACCTTTCTTAAGAGGAAAGGTTACCCCTGTACTAAAATATTAAGCGAAAATTCAATTAATTGTTTCGAACTATTAACATTTTAAAAAACAACACACGACACGCATACTTCCGATATTAACCTGAATTAAAAAGAAATATTATTGAAATCTATTAGTATTTGACTTTGATTTTAATGGCAAAACGAGAAAAGTCCAGTATTAATAGATTTCAATAATTTTTATACTAAAATGCAGGTTAGTATCGGAAGGATGCTTGTCGTGTGTTGAATTTTTTAATACGTTAATAGTTCTAATACAGGAATAATTTATTTGAATTTTCGCTTCATATTTTAGAGCAGCGGTAACCTTTTCTCTTCGGCTAAAGTCGTAGGTACATAATCGTCTCGCTGCTTATTGCAGATAAATAAGTGCATAGTAAAATAGTACAAAAAATCAGATTGATTTTTAATAATTTATTTAAATAAAAACACGGAAAGGGGGCGCAAAATTAAACAGGGAGGGCGCAAGCCCCCTCAGAAATGGTCTATCGACGCCACTGCTAAATCCGTTTTTCATCCTATAATATTTAAAGAAAATAAGGGAAGCTAAACAGTATTACACTCCATAGAAGTAGTGTTGTAATTATTATACCGGGTGTGCAACGAAACGCGGAACATAAGATTTTAAAAATGTGCAGAAATTCACTCTCCTGTACATTTTAGAGCAAAAATACAAGAATAAAAAGAAGTTTAAAATTAATCTTTACTTTAAAAAAATCTTCAATTAATGCAATAGAATATTTGTAGAACTAGATATTTACAAAATAAAACTTGCATATTTATCGAAAATCAGATGGAAATAAACAAACAAATAAAACAAAATATCAATTAAGATCATAAAACCTCAATATTTAATGCTGAATTATAACAATGTAGACACAATTATTACAACAATTAACATCAATAACACTGAACTGTCAGTTTTTATTTTATTTGTTTTTAACTTCCAGCTATCAGATTTTAGACGAAAATGTCATTCTTTATTTTCTAAATATCTAGTGTAATAGATATTCTATTGCATTAAATGGAGACTTTTTAAAAGTAAAAATTAATTTTAAACAACTTTTCATTCTTGTACTTTTGTTCTAAAATGTATATGAGAGCCAATTATCGCACATTTTTAAAATCCTATATTAAACTATATACTGTATTTTGTTGCACACCTGTATATCTCGATTTTTGAAGTGGTATATGACAAATCAATTTTCAATTTAGTACACTTCACACCTGAATCCGATTTTAACACATCTGTCAATTAAGTCTGCCAAATTCCATGTTGAAGGTTACAAGAGACACATATTTAAAAATTCTGAAATCAAACAACGCAAAACAAAAATTGATTTCCCATGAGAAATCTCTAAGTTCGGATTTTGGATAACCATCATGTACAGTTTGATGAATTTTATTTTACATGTACCGACATAATGAATATGTTAGAGACAAAATAAATTATTATTATTTATGTTCAAACCATATACATAATATAAATAATTAATACACAATAAATATATAAAACATTACAACAAATATTTCTCACTAAATACTGAAGTGACCGATTTTCGGTAGCAAAATACCGCCTCCGGACCACATGGAGTGAGTTAGCTGAGCTTGTTGTTATAACCAAATAAATAGTCATATTTGGAAACTATGGAAAAAGGCCTTATGCATCGCCCGGCATTAAATAGGATAAGGAGGATGTATCTTCTCCGAAGATTCTCTCCTTCATGCCAGAAGAAATACCGTCCGCAAAAACTAGCAGAGAAGTGTCCTACCTAATTAGTAGTATTCATCCAAAAAATTGCACAAAATAAATAAAATATTTAAAATGCATTTGTAATAACGTAAATAGCTATTTGTGTATTAAGAGCGCAAAATGGGACATTGTCGATTGAGAGGTTGTTGAAAAAATAATAAAATGTACACGAATAGTTTTTGTATAATTTATTTGTTTCAAGTACATTAAACTAGTGCAGTGGAAAAGTGGATGTCCATTGGGAGCGTTCACGCCAAACTTTTGCAGGTGGCAGCACAACTGATCACACAATTTATTTTTCATTTCATTTAAATTTTTCGTCATTGTCCATTCTTCTTGAGCTATTGCTTTAATCTAATCTAAGCATTTTATACTTTTGTTTTTGTACATGAATGCCCTATTTTATTTTCACAGCAGTGCGGCATTTTGTTTGGTTATGTAACATACCGACAGAGCAGTTATATGTCAGATTGACTTGTGAAGGTGGTAAATGTGTAACTACAGTGCCATTAGTTCCTGATTAAACGTTACTATTAAGAATGTAGACAAATTACTTTTCTCAACATTGTATAGTTAGAAATTTGGACAGCGAGCGTTTTTTCTACTTTGTCGCGCATGAGCGGCAAAGTGACATTTTGCGTTGACAAAAAGCGCATATGGCTACTTTGTATATAGACTGTAGAAAAAAATATTTAGATGACTTAGTAGTAATATGCAAGATTAGACTTAACTTCACATCTGAACAAAATAACAATGTCTAATTTTCATGTTCAATTTATTAAAAAAATCTGATGTGGCCAACACCAAACCTCCCGCTATTTAATTTTTATTAATTTAAATATACATACTTACATATTTAGTTATTGCGGAAACTGTTTTAAGATCTATTCCATATAACTATGGTTCTATTTACTATTTTCTTTTTAAAACGTTACTATTATTAATTTAAAATAATTAGTTCTTTGACACTGACAGTTATCTGTCAGTTACACACATTTGAGATATGAACTGTGTAACCAAGGAGTTTTGCTTGTTTAAAGGGCAGGATCCGGGATTAAAATTATAGATAATTTTATAAATTTATCCATAAAATATATAGAAAACGTATTATCGCAAATCTATAGAAATTTTAATGATCTTTAATTTTTATAATAACATTAATCTCGACAAAATAACATTTAAAGGTATTTTTCCAAGAAAAACTAGTTTTAGCTTCTAGGAAAGTGTCATTTCCGGTTATCCGATTTTCACCAAAATCTAATGGGCTCTGTCCATTATAGAAAAAGTTGGAAATACAAGGTTTCAAAATTTTCTGAATTATAGTATTTGAGTTACAGTGGAGGATCCACACACACATACACACAGACATCGTAAAAATGTTAAAATTGGATTCTAGGAACCTTAAAACGTGGTCATATACCTCCCTTAGCAAGGGTAGCGGGAGGTAAAAAAACTTCACCTACATCCTACCAAAGTAGATAAGTCTGTAATTTTTTGTAAATTTATATTATCAAACTGGAAATGCTGCAAATTTATGTAACATGGGAACCTTTAATCTTCTTTAAATATAAATTAACACTGAAATTTTGATGCCTATATTCCCTCGGGAGCAGCAATGTAAAAACCGAAAATGTGTGAATATATTCAAATTTCGCATTTGCATTTATCACAGAAAAACCGTATATGAATTTTGTTTATAAACAGTTATTACTGTGAAGGATACTGTATTATAAGGTCTTGCTCTATATTTATCCCACCACTCTGGTGGGTGGGTTATGTAATTATACGTCATCAGAGTAGTTAAGGGTTGCAGGATAAATTTTTTAACAATCTGTGTACATGGACAAAATCCGTGTTACGCAACACATCAATATTTAGATTTTTTTCGTTTTTGTGCGATAGCTTAGGTTATGTTAAGGAACTTGTATTGATGTAAGTATTCTATTTATTGTCTTGCTATTGGATCATTTTAGCTACATTAATTTATTATTCCTAAAGTATCTATGATATATATATATATATATATATATATATATATATATATATATATATATATATATATATATATATATACAGGGTGATTCATCGGTCTGTCCTCTCTTTATAACTCTTTTATTTTAAGTCAGATAGAAAAACTCTTCAAATATAATTTATATGATATATTATTGTCTATCTACGCACCATATGCATTTGTATGCAGGATGCTCCGGTTAAGTGCAACAATATATAACTTTATATTTCTTAATGGAACACTCTATATTTATTTATTTATTTATTTTGATAGTAAATTATATTCCCTTTAAAAAAGTATTAAGTAATAAGGGGTCTAAAATTATAAATTAAGAAGTTATTTACGTTCATAAAAAATAGTAGTTCAGAGTGAAAAAAACCATAATATAATACAAAATTTTAATCCTTTTTTATTAATACTTATTTTAAACATTACACTAATTCCAAAGAAGCTATTAAAATTCAGTGACAGACTAAATAACGCAAAATTATAATAAATGCTCGAAAACTTGTAATTCAACTTCAATAGATTTTTCTATTATAAATATTATATTAACCATCTCATCTTTACTAAAATTTGTATTATTCATTTTCACACCAACATCAACAATGATAAACTAAGAGTATTTGGACAACTTGTTTGTTTAAATTTGAAACAATTGATCAAATTATCCATAGCTTACTTTGTTAATAATAACATGATAGAAACATATCATTCAACGAATAAAGGTAAATAACTTCTTAATTTATAATTTTAGACCCCTTATTACTTAATACTTTTTTAAAAGGAATTAAATTTACTATCAAAATAAGTAAATAAATATAGGATGTTCCATTAAGAAATATAAAGTTACATATTGTTGTGCTTAAATGGAGCACCCTGTATACAAATGGATATGGTAAGTAGATAGATAATACTATATCATATAAATTATATTTAAAGTGTTTTTCTATCTTACTTAAAATAAAAGAGTTATAAAGAGAGGACAGACCGATGAATCATCCTGTATATTGAAGTCTTCGCCCATCATCTCACTATAACTGAAACAATATTGAACACATTTAATAGTGACTCTATTAGAACCCGACACAAGAATATCCCTTTAACCTACCGAGCAAAAATTGTGCATAAAATTGACAGTCCAGATTTATTAGCCATGCTAGATATTATTCACGTTGCAATCAAAGCTTTTATCTTCTTGTTCCTAACTCTAATGTCCTGTACAATTCACCTTTATATATAATGTGCTATTTTTGTAATTCTGTTTCTGACGAGATTGATATATTTTGTATGTAATTTTCTGTAACCTATTATATCATTTACTTGTTTTGGGTTGTAACTGAGTAATAAATATTATTATTATTATTATTATTATTATTATGTTTAGAAAAATTACAAGCCAAAAATGTTAAGAAAAGAAGTAAATAAAATCTAATAGCGTTAGCAATAATGACATTACTTGCAAACTGTGTCTAACAAATAAAATGAATTCAAATTCCACGATATTAATATAGGTATGCTTTCCAAATGTAATTAAAGTGGCCTGCTCAGAGAAACACAGTCATAAAGGTTGTTACGGATATAAAGATTGTTATCATAAAGACATTTATAACAATCTTTATGAATTTGTCAATTCATAACCTACGTCGGTATTATTGACAATCTTTACAAAATAATACTAGTGAATGAACCAAATTATTTGTCAATAGCTAACTTCATTATACATATATAAACCTAATCTAACCTTAATCTCGTCTGTCAACGATTTATTTATTTTTTTTAATAACGAGTTGACAAGTATCTTTGCAACGCAAATGTTGTGCCAAAACAACGAAAAAACAATATGATATTTATATGCGCCGTGTCATAACAACAAAGTGAGTCCTCAATTTGAGTACTCTAGCCTTTCAGTATATGCCAAAGACCATAATGATTCCATTAGAGTAGTCAGTACCATAATGAGCTATGGTAACTAGGTAAATTGTTTACAAACAAATCGAAAACAGCTTACCTAATTTTTCAGATTATTTTTTTGTTCAATACCACATACTTCATTTAAATTTTTCATTGATTTATGTCAGCAAATAAAATTTTGTATGTAATACGGATCTTAACTAATCACATGGCACACGTCGTGTTATCAAACTCAGCTTCGCCTCGCTTGATAATCTTCACGACTAGTACTATAATAATTGACGTTACGATCATTATAAAATAAATAATTATTAAAATTTTTTGCTAAACTTGCTTTAATAGTTTTGAAACATTCAAATTTCACGGTGCTAATTCGTATATGCAGGCAGTCGTTTGTTTTTAAATAAATAATTATTATGTGTCATATTTGGGAACGTCTAAATTATTTAGAACGGGTATGTTAACTCCTACAAATGATCCCAACGTGATTGAAAATTTATGGGAAGATTTACATTTTTTATTTTAATTGAATATTTAACAGAAAGAGCACACATTGCCACCAAAATAAATAACAGAGTTTTCAGGAATATCATAGAATAATATATTTTTAAAGAAATATGTATTTATGTCAAAAATAATTTTCTTTCACTGTATACAGCTAAAAAAAAAAAAATAAAAAAAAACAATATTTGGTAGAAAGACCATTAATAATATAAGCGTATCGTTAAGAACTGCGAAACGACTCGCAAGTAAACCAAATTTTAGCACACTAGATCAGTCGCAAACATAAGCTTACAGTACTTCGGCCTTCGATGTCGCACAAAATCGCACATAACCTCAGAAACAAAACAAATATAACCCGCACGTCCTCGCATTACTATCGCTAGAGACCCATATGACCACCATAGCTTTCACAGCAGGTCCGCGTATCCTCGTATCGTTACCGCATCTCCGAGACCCTCGAGGTCTCACACTAACGTGTAGTGTATCGCAACGCAAGGTCCGCATGACCTCAACAGATCCACATGGGGCTGTCCTTAAATTACGTAACGCTTCAAAGGGGGGGGGGTCAAGAGTAGCGTTACGAAGTGTTACGAGGGGGCGGGAGAGGGTTAATGTGTGCGTTACGTAACGATAAAATATAAAAAAATTTGCTAAACTTGCTTTAATAGTTTTGAAACATTCAAATTTCACGGTGCTAATTCGTATATGCAGGCAGTCGTTTGTTTTCAATAACAATCAGCAGATGTCGGGCACAGTTCAAATTCGGGCCAGTGGTCTTTCATTCGTGCAATGTAATTCATATTAAATCATGAATTCAAGTAGTGTTGATAAGGACAAACTTTTCAATAGTTTGTTAAAAGCATATGCAAATGCATATGCTTTAATTTTAATTGAATATTAAGGAGGCCATATACTTTTATATCCAATATTAAAATTGGGGTGACAAGTCGTAGGCCAAGAGTAGTACATTATTTTTCATTTTTATGTACATTAATTTAAATAGTTTCTGTTCTGTTCTGTTATTTTTCATCTTTATATACATTAATTTAAATAGTTTCTGTTTCAAATTTTAACTAAATATTAAGGAGGCCATGTACTTTTATATCCAGTAAAGAAATTGGGGTGACAAGCCGTAGGCCAAGAGTAGTACATTATTTTTCATCTTTATGTACATTAATTTAAATAGTTTCTGTTTCAAATTTAAACTGAATATTAAGGAGGCCATATACTTTTATATCTAGTAAAAAAATGGGGGGGGGGTCAAGTACTGCGTTACGTAATATATGGTGGGGCTTCATGTTTGCGTTACGGGTGCATTACAAGGGGGGAAGGGGTATCAACAATTGCCTAATTTTGCGTTACGTAATTTAAGGACAGCCCCCATGACCTCATTTCGTGATCGCATTAGGTCCGCATGACCTCGAGAGATCCGCATGATCTCATTTCGTGATCGCATTAGGTCCGCATGACCTTGAGAGATCCGCATGATCTCATTTCGTGATCGCATTAGGTCCGCATGATCTCAAGAGATCCGCATGATCTCAAGAGATCCGCATGATCTCATTTCGTAATCGCAGTAGGCTCGCATGACCTCGAGTCATATCGTAATCCGTCGTACATTTATTTTAAAACATAAAGTTGACACATTTCAATACTGTTCTCACATACGTATAAAAATAGTTATTACTCACCCTAGACGCCGAGTTAGATATACTCGAATATTAATGTTTGCACTACTTGCAGCGAATACACTACTGAACTGCACGTGTCAATGGTTTGTTAAAGACTGCCTGCTAACAACTCATCGTCATAGAAGTTTTTATAATAATCGACGCATATTAATCGTAAGTTATTGTATAATAACTAACGAAAATTAGTTGTATTTTATAAATTTATTTAATTCCCAAAAAAAAATTAATTAACAATCATGTAATCGCTAACAATAATAATATTTAATTGATATAATAACCTGTCACACAACCATAAATACATAGTTTTAGCAGTCGTTATGATAAAGACTATCAAAGCACTTAAAAATTGTTGACGGTAACCACTTTCAGTACTAAGAACACCAAATTTGATTTTAACAATCTTTATAGTACATAACAACCATAAAGACCATAACGACTACACAAATATTGATGTTAAATACCATTTTTTCACATTTAATGTTATTATAAATATTAAAGAACATTGTATTCTCTATACGATTTGACTGCATTTTGTACTTCATATTAAATCGATATAGAGTTATAAAATTATAAAGAAATTAAATTTCATAAATTAGCCAGCTATGCTAGAAACAGCTATTATATTAAGAAAATTCTGATTGAAAGATGTCAGTGTCAATTGACATATTCGTAGTATATTTGTGTTAGAATCTTTTTGCTCGCAATTTTTTGTATGGAATTAGTATAAAATACATACAACTGTTGAAAGGTAATGTACATACAAGAAATTTAGAATCTTTTGCAAGGAACTTGCTGTATGGATTTTATAGAAAATACATAGGCATTTACGAAAATTCTACCGGTAGATACCGCATCTACCGACTGGTAAAAGTTACCGTGTTCGAAAATTGTTCAGTTACTACCAGATCCATCTACCGGATTCATAAAGAATCTAATCTCAAAAAAAGGTAGTGATGTAAAGCGAAGTGTGCGCGGTAAAAGTGGAAATGTATTCAAAGTAGGACTCTGCTCAGTTTGTTAACTACGTCAAATTTCTAACCTGTTTTCAATTTTCAAATTTTTTCGTAGGTTATGGATACCCTGTTTACCACATGCGTTCTTAAAATATCGATTCCGGTAACTATAACCTGATAAAAACCTGTTTACTGGTTAACAGTTCATCGGTAGAATTTAAAAAAGGGTCAAAATTTTTAAAAAATATAAAATTCTGAAAATTTGTATTTAATTAGTTTGAAGGGTGTAGATTTAAGATTTTAAAACCACAGGTCGATATCTCTTTTCGTGTCCGAGATATTCGTCCTCAAAACTTTGCTCAAAAGTGCCCATTTTTGGGTCATATCCCATAAATGGTCTATTATACACTGCTGGCGATATCACCATTAGATTCTGCGAGCAAAATTACATAAGCATACCAATTTTCATAATTTTTGAACAACTATTGCAATCTCCAGAAGGAAAAGTCTGAAAATGGCCAAAAATCGCAAAAAATCTAAGGTGTACCCCTTGCGATTTTTTCAGTTTGTGACGATTTTAAAGAATGTTTAATAATAAATGTATCCGTTGGAATATTTTGATGAAAATTGGTATACTTATGGTTTTTGGTACGAGGAATTTACTGGTGAGGTCGTTGAAGGTGTACCGCACACCCATTTTTGGGTATGAGGGTGGTGAGGTTTAAAAAAGGGTCTAAATTTTTAAAAAATTAAAAATTCTGAAAATTTGTATTTAATTAGTTTGAAGGGTGTAGATTTAAGATTTTAAAACCACAGGTCGATATCTCTTTTCGTGTCCGAGATATTCGTCCTCAAAACTTTGCTCAAAAGTGCCCATTTTTGGGTCATATCCCATAAATGGTCTATTATACACTGCTGGCGATATCACCATTAGATTCTGCGAGCAAAATTACATAAGCATACCAATTTTCATAATTTTTGAACAACTATTGCAATCTCCAGAAGGAAAAGTCTGAAAATGGCCAAAAATCGCAAAAAATCTAAGGTGTACCCCTTGAGATTTTTTCAGTTTTTGACGATTTTAAAGAATGTTTAATAATAAATGTATCCGTTGGAATATTTTGATGAAAATTGGTATAATTATGGTTTTTGGTACGAGGAATTTACTGGTGAGGTCGTTGAAGGTGTACCGAACACCCATTTTTAGGTATAAGGGTGGTGAGGTTTAAAAAAGGGTCTAAATTTTTAAAAAATTAAAAATTCTGAAAATTTGTATTTAATTAGTTTGAAGGGTGTAGATTTAAGATTTTAAAACCACAGGTCGATATCTCTTTTCTTTTTCGAGGTATTCCATATTTTTTTACAAAAAGGTGAATACACTCTTTCTCTCGGTTATTATTGCAGATACACATATTGATTATTGAATTGTGTGAAAATTGTAATTATGGAACTTCCGGTATAACCGGAAGTGACATCAACTTTGTAAATTTAAATACAACCTATACTATTTTTTAGTTTCATAATATTTATTAAAACAGGTGAAATTTTTAACCAACGTTCCGCGTGAATCAAATCAAAAATCTTCTTCTCCTTCAAAATCGCTCATTTGAGTATTTTAGACAAGAAATAATAGTCAAAATCTATCATATTATGAAACTATAAGCAGGAAATACAATATTCTTGCCAATTCCAAAACTTGGCTATGTTAAATTACGATATTCTATTGACTTTTGACGTTTATAATTAATATTAAAATTGCTGGCTCCGGTCGTCTGACAGTATCTTATAATACTATCATTAATTTTTATTTTTCTGTACCACTTATGTTATATTTCAATCAAAATAAGTTTGAAAACTGATCTAAATATAAAGTAATTAAGATCGATTCCGGTAACTATAACCTGATAAAAAGATGTTTACTGGTAACAATTCATCGGTAGAATTTTCGTAAATACCTCATATAACTGACGGAAGGTAATGTGCTGGCCACATCAGATTTTTTATAATTTAATTGGACATAGAGTATACTTAAAAAGTGAAATAGAATGAATTTTTAAACTGCTCTAGACATATATTTTATTTTAAGAAATAAGATAGTACGAGACAACACAATTTTTCGTCTCGTATCATTTCATGGCGACACGAGATAGATATCACAAAAGATATATTGGCTTTTCTAAAATACTATCTGTAAACTTGTTTATTTACGATTTTCCGTCAAGACCCCAAACACCAAACTAGTTTCACGTTACAGAATATCTCGCGGCATATCCATTGAAAAGTCATGTCAATTTAGAAGAGTATAAATTAATCAACAGTACAAACCACTGATCAAGATGCTACGTTCAACAAACCATCAGCAAGCATCAGCCTCATTGGATTGGTGGAAAATCAATCTGCTTAACAATTCAAAGTAGGAGTCAGAGTGATGGGGGAAGCGGAGTCTTCGGCAGAAAGCTTCTTGGCTGCGTCTCGGACCGGAAGCGAGGTGTGAGGCAGGAAGTTCCGGTGCGGGGGCGTGGTCTCATACATCATGTCAGCGGTGTGTCGCTGCTCGGTGCAGGCGAGAGGCCTTCGCACCCCTCATGTCGCACGGGATGTTCCTGACACAGGTTCCGGGACTACTTTTGTCACTCACTTCCAGGACCATTTTACTCAGGCATTATTGTACTTCATTTCTCATTTCATTTAAGATCATACATTTAGATGGGAATAACGAATTTTATAAATTACATACTGCATATGAATTTTTAATATAAATACACTCATGGCAAAAAAAAAACCGGACACCAAAAAAAAAAAGTATTTTGTCGACTTGTAACAAACGAAATATGAGTTTATTTGTGAAGATGATCACATTATACAATACATCGCTGTAGCCTTCATTATTCCCAGAAGTACTGACAAAAATGTAACTCGGCGTTATAATCAAACCGGATATTACAACAAATAACGAATATGAGGAACACTATGCATTACAAACCTGTTTGAACATCGATTTATACCAATATTTGTACTAAAAAAATGGGGCTTACTACCATCTGTTGTATGCTGCCAAGAGACAGATGTTCGTGGAATTAATATTTCTACACAAACCATTCGCCAAAGGTTATGCGAATATTGTCTCAGTCCTAGGATGCCCGTTGCTTGCCCAGCTTTGCTCGTAGCACATCGAGTATAGTGGCTACGTTTTGCGCGAGAACATAGAGACTGCAATATGGAGCACTGGAGCTCCTTATTGTTCATATATGAAACCCATTTCTGTGCGTGTTTATTAGATAAAGAAAAATGCGCGCGTGGAAGGTCAGGAGAAATGTTTTGAGGATATTGCATATCCAGAAAAACACCATTTGATAGTGGTAGTAAAATGGTATGGGCTGGTATATCGATGTATTGAAATATGGAGCTTGCTTTGGTTAAATATGGTTGTTTAGTGGCAGTTCTGTAAATTAGAAAATGCACAGCTGAATCCCTTGTACCTTTTGCATTTAAAATAAATCAATATTCGATTATTAATATGTTCAGATCGCAGCCCTGGTTTCAATTCCTGGTGAAAAATATAAAAATACGCTAAGTCAAAGAGTTCAGCATCGATAATCCGTACCAAAAACAATTTAATATCTAACAGTATCGTTTTCTGAATAATGGAAAATAATTAACACGAAGAGTTACCAACTGTATTGAAAGTTTACAAAACTATATGGTAGAAGTCTTTACAGCTCGGGGAGGCAATACGGACCATTACTTACTCAAAATAAATCATACCTTAGCTATAAATCTTAATTAATTCAAAGAAAAAAAAATCTGATGTGGCCAGCACATTACCTTCCGTCAATTCTATGTATTTTGTACAAATTTCATACAGAAAGTTCCTTGCTAAAAGTTATATTTCTTGTACTTTACCTTCCAGCAGTTGCATGTATTTTATGCAAATTCCATACAGAAAATTTATAGAAAAAGATCCTATATTTCCATTAAAATTATAAGACAAACACACTATGTCAATTTCACTTGACACTGACATCTTTCAATCAAAATTTTCTTAATATAGTAGCTGTTTCCATAGCTATGGCTACTTTATGAAATTTAATTTCTTTATAATTTTTTAACTCTATATCCATTTAATATTAAGTATAAAATGCAGTCAAATCGTATAGAGAATAAAATATTCTTTAATATATATAATAACATTAAATGTGAAAAAATGATATTTAACATAGTTTTTTGAAGAAAAACTGTTAAAATATTCAAATAAGGGTACTTCCGGTTGTCCAATTCTAACCAAAATCTAATCAGCTCTTCACATGGATGTAACGAACAGAAATACGAAAGAATTATAATTTTTAGAATTGTGGTTTGGAAGTTATCGTAGACGAAAATTTTGTTACATACACACACGGACACACATACATACACACACACACACACATACAGACATCATCGTAATAATAGTAAAATCGTATTCTAGGGACCCTAAAACGTGCTTATTCATCAAAAACTCACCACCGAATTTTTTGACCAAAGAGAATACCTTCCTTACCTAAAGGTGACGGAAGGTAATAAATTTGCTACTTTTGTTCATTTTTCAGTTTCAGTAACATTTCTTAATAAATAAAGTGTTTGCTACAATTTCTTTATTTTCTAATCTTAGATTACAGATCAGTCATTCATATTTTAACAAAAAAATAGCAAATAAACTCACATTTAGGTTGTTGCAAGTAGACAAACAACTTTTTTATACGCAGTTAAATTTTAGCATGTGAAACCCTGATGTTACTACAGTTCATATACAGGCGTCACTTACTTGCTACTAATGGTGAATGCTTAATTGCGCACTGAGGTTATGTCATATTTAAGCTAATATCAGTTATCAATTATTTAACACGATAGGTATTTTAAAAATACAGAGTTGAAATTTCAAATTATATTGAAAACCATAAAAAATATCGGTTTCAGGATATTAAGACATATGTCAAAATAATTGTAAAGTAGTATTAATAAAATAAATTCAAAAAAAAAATCTGATGTGGCCAGCACATTACCTTCCGTCAGTTCTATGTATTTTGTACAAATTTCATACGGAAAGTTCCTTGTTAAATTAAATACATATTCTATTTCTTGTACATTACCTTCCGACAGTTGCATGTATTTTATGCAAATTTCATACAGAAAATTATTATTTTGTGACGTTTTCTATATACAGTGTAATGTATCTGCAGAAATAAAAGATTTATTATTATTATTATTTCTTGTACATTACCTTAAAGCAGTTGTATGTATTTTATACAAATTCCATACAGAAAGCAAAAAATCCTATATTTCCAGTAAAATTATAAGACAGACACACTATGTCAATTTCACTTGACACTGACATCTTTCAATCAGAATTTTCTTAATATAGTAGCTGTTTCCACAGCTATGGCTACTTTATGAAATTTAATTTCTTTATAATTTTTTAACTCTATATCCATTTAATATTAAGTATAAAATGCAGTCAAATCGTATAGAGAATAAAATATCCTTTAATATTTGTAATAACATCAAATGTGAAAAAATTACTGTTAAAATCTTCAAATGATGGTACTTCCGGTTGTCCAATTCTAACCAAAATCTAATCAGCTCTTCACATGGATATAACGAAGAGAAATACGAAAGAATTATAATTTTTAGAATTGTAGTATGGAAGTTATCGTAGACGAAAATTTTGTTACATACACACACACACGGACACACATACATACACACACACACACACACACACACACACACACACACACACACACACACACACACACACACACACACACACACACACATACATACAGACATCATCGTAAAAATAGTAAAATCAGACTGTAGGGACCCTAAAACGTGCTTATTCATCAAAAACTCACCACCAAATTTTTTGACCAAAGACAATACCTTCCTTACCTAAAAGTGACGGAAGGTAAAAAAAATTATAAATAAGCGAAGCGAGATTTAACGATATATACGAATAATAGATACTCGTAAGAGCACATTTTTCGTTGGTGCTGACCATTGGAAATGGAAGGATCTTATTGACGCAGAATGTGTTACATAAAAAATGAAGTTGTTCGAAGTGATCCGCTATAAGATAGGAATAAAAACAAATGACTTGAATTATCCAGTAACAAGAAGGTAACGACGTGTTAGTGTGTTCATAAATTTTTCACCTGGGTCGCATGTAACTCGAATGAATGTTCTTTCTCTTTGCGAAAACTTTTCCCTAAAGTTGAATAAATTTTAATGTTTCTTTCTTGTGCGAATAAATCTTCTAAGTCGGGCCTCAATCCGTGAATATTATTGACTGCCTATGGTCTGAATGCGAAGATAGCACAAGGGGGCACAGGAGATTTGAATCGACTCACAAATGCCTTTTTTGTCATCCATATATTTTCGATTTATTACTTCTTAGACTTCCAACCTTTGCTGCGAAATATTTTGTTGACATTGCACACAATTTTTTTCATTTGTCAACTTTTTAACCTTAGAGTGCTTCCATGCACAAAAAATAATGTTGTTATTTACAGCTTTGGAAAGATATATTAGTTACCTTATGTGCCAATATAAAACTAATATTTAGATACTTAAAGGAATTGTGACTATAACGACTTACCTAAACCAATAATTTAATAAAGTTTATTAATTCAATTAAAATAAAATTTGGTAGTTAATTCGTTATTAATAAAAAAAATCTGATGTGGCCAGCACATTACCTTCCGTCAGTTATACGAAAATTCTACCGGTGAACTGTTACCGGTAAACATCTGTTTATCAGGTTATAGCCACCGGAATCGATATTTTAAGAACAGGGTAGATCCATAACCCATAAAAAAATTTGAAAATTTGAAACAGGTTAGAAATTTGATATAGTTAACAAACTTTCAACGCGCGCGCTTCGCTTTGCATCACTGCCTTTTTTTGAGATTAGATTCTTCATGAATCCGGTATCTACCGGAAGAATTTTCGTAAATGCCTATGTATTTTCTATAAAATCCATACAGACAGTTCCTTGCAAAAGATTCTAAATTTCTTGTATGTACATTACCTTTCGACAGTTGTATGTATGTATTTTACACAAATTCCATACAGAGAGTTTCGAGCAAAAATATCCTATATTTGGAGGTTTCGAATAAAATTATAACACAAATATACTACGAATATGTCAATTGATACTAACATCTTTCAATCAGAATTTTCTTAATATAGTAGCTGTTTCTAGCACAGCTAGCTAATTTATGAAATTTAATTTCTTTATAATTTTATAACTCTATATCTATTTAACATGAAGTATAAAATGCAGTCAAATCGTATAGAGAATACAATGTTCTTTAATATTTACAATAACATTAAATGTGAAAAAATGATATTTAACACCTTTTTTCAAGAAAAACTGTTAAAATCTTCAAATGAGGGTACTTCCGGTTAACCAATTACAACCAAAATCTAATCAGCTCTTCATATAGATGCAACGAAGAGGAATACAAAAGAATTATAATTTTTGGAATTGTAGTATTAGAGTTATCGTAGACGAAAATTTTGTTACACACACCCTAAATGAAGATTTTAACAGTTTTTCTTGAAAAAACTATGTTCAATGTCATTTTTTCACATTTAATGTTATTATAAATATTAAAGAACATTGTATTCTCTATACGATTTGATTGCATTTTATACTTCATATTAAATGGATATAGAGTTATAAAATTATAAAGAAATTAAATTTCATAAATTAGCCAGCTATGCTAGAAACAGCTACCATATTAAGAAAATTCTGATTGACAGATGTCAGTGTCATCTGGAGTTGACATATTCGTAGTATATATGTGTTGTAATTTTATTCAAAATATAGGATCTTTTTGCTCGAAACTTTCTGTATGGAATTTGTATAAAATACATACAACTGTCGAAAGGTAATGTTAGATTCTACGAGCAAAATTACACGAGCATAACAATTTTCATAAGTTTTGAACAACTACTACAATCTTCAGAAGGAAAAGTCTGAAAATGGCCAAAAATTGCGATTTTTCAGTTTTTGACGATTTTAAGGAATGTTTAATAATTAAGGTACACGTTGGAATATTTTGATGAAAATTGGTATACTTATGGTTTTTGGTACGAGGAATTTACTGGTGAGGTCGTTGAAGGTGTACAGCACATCCATTTTTGGGTATGAGGGTGGTGTGGTTTAAGAAAGGGTCGAAATTTTTTAAAAAATTAAAAATTCTGAAAATTTATATTTAATTAGATTGAAGGGTGTAGATTTAAGATTTTAAAACCACAGGTCGATATCTCTTTTCTTTTTCGAGATATTCCATATTTTTTACAAAATGGTGAATACTCCCTTTCTCTCGGTTATTATTGCATATATATCATTTTTTCAAATTTAATGTTATTATAAATATTAAAGAAAATTGTATGCACTATACATACAAGAAATTTAGAATTTTTTGCAAGGAACTTTGTGTATGGATTTTAGAGAAAATATATAGGCATTTACGAAAATTCTACCGGTAGATACCGCATCTACCGACTGTGTTCAAAAACACAAGTCGAAAATTGTTCAATATCTACCAGATCCATCTACCGGATTCAAGAAGAATCTAATCTCAAAAAAAGGTAGTGATGCAAAGCGAAGCGCGCGCGTTCAGTGAAAATGTGTTCAAAGTAGGACCCTGCTCAATTTGTTAACTACATCAAACTTCTAACCTGTTTAAAATTTTCAATTTTTTTCATAGGTTATGGATTTACCCTATTTACCACTTGCGTTCTTAAAATATCGATTCCGGTAACTATACCCTGATAAAAAGCTGTTTACTGGTAACAGTCCACCGGTAGAATTTTCGTAAATACCTCATATAACTGACGGAAGGTAATATACTGGCTACATCAGATTTTTAATGCGTAATGATAATGCATAAAACATAACATTAATACATAGTGCTAATGCGTAAGGTTAAGAAAAACATAGCATTTTCTTCAACAAAATTTAATTGATAGTTGATATCTCTATTTATTAAAATTACTGTCAACATTGAAGTTTACCATGGCAGGAAAGGATTGCTGAAGCGTATGTCCTTGTTTAATTTTATTTTAGCACATCGTATTACAAATGTAGCACTAGATGCAGCTATTTGTTTTCTTCAAAATTGAAGATTTTAAGATTTCTCGATAATTTATTTTGACAGTCACAAGTTTACTTAATGCATAATGCATAAAAGTTTGGAGTTTGCAACATTTGTTGCTATGCAGTGTTTAGGCATTATGCGTTAATATTTAAACTAGCTGTGAATGGTTCTGTGGGTTGCCATATAACAAACTTCGTTACGCATTATCTATCAGCATTATGTATTAACGTTATGCATTAAAAAAGTAGCTCTGAATGAAGTTTAAATATTATAAAATTGGGAAATTTATTAAATGTTTCAGGTTGCTGTTTGTACCAAATGAACATAGGCAAGTCATTTAAAATAAATTGTGAAAAGATTATGTCAGCCAATGAGATTCGAACGTAAGACCTTCACTTTGCTGAAGTGATGCTCTTAGCAACTAAGCTAAATTGGTTAGAGCGTCACTCCGGCAAAGTGAAGGTTTTGAGTTCGAATGTCAGTGGCTGAAATAATCTTTTCACAATTTAACTGTTAACTAATTGTTAATCATAGACATGTAACATATCATTGGAAAGCAAAAAATATGTTTTCAATAGTATAACTTTCTACTGTGTGATGGCATAGTAACTTATAATCCATTAGTGCCCTAAAGATGTGCAAACCAAAATCCAATTTTATTTCATAACAGGAAGTTATTTGCAAAAATTAAAAAAATACAAAATTTATATTTTTGTATGTTATCTAGTGATCCCTAATTTTTTCGTGTTGACAATATACCGCTAAAATGGCCTACTATTATCTATTTAAAGCGACTTAGTTTTTCTAGTTCTCGAGATCAGTATGTTGGACATGGTATCCTAGACATCCTAACCACCCTATATAACATATTACCCAGTTCACAAATATACTCGTACATTTAATCACAGGAAATGAATTGTTTATTTCATTAGTAATATAATATTAGCAGTTAAAACAGGTATTAATAAATGAAATTACAAAACAAGCACATTAAATTTTTGGTATCCACGCAATTTCACTGTTGCTATGTTACTAAATCCAATGGTTGCTAGGCAAAATTTTAGTTACAAAATAACCGGTTTCATGTTTTAAAAAGTATTTTAATTGAAATTTTATTCAATATATTTCATAGTAATAAATAAAAAATATAGTTTTTTCGTAAATAATTAGATAAAAAGTTTGGCGCCAGAAATGGTCATGAAAAACAACACCCCTCACCTGTAACGTCGGAGTACTTACAGCACGTCATTCATAACCAATAGAAAAACAGTTTGTCCATCACATCATCTAAATAAAAATAGGCAACAGTTTGTCACATGTTAAACTGTATGTGCACCATTGACATGTTATATAAATGGACCCGATGTAGAGAGAGACGAATTGACGCTTACCTTAGGGGTACGGGGTGCATAGGCCGGGGCATCCAAAGTCACGCACGTATATATAATAATTTCCAGACTTAATTATCAACAAATAAATGTCGTGACTATCATAATACGAAAAGAATTTCTAAACTGAATTTTGACATTTATAACATAAACAGATAAACAGAGTTAAAATATGATTATTGAACCTATAATTTAGAAGAGTTTATAAAAAAATATTTATCTGTTATTGCGCTTACCCTCGTCTTATTACAGTATCGGGTCATATTTATTTCTTAAAGAGAATTTACTTCAAAGGACGGTTCAGAACCAATACGTAATCAGTTCAGTGAATATTACAAACTATTCAGCACTTCGTACACATATACCAACAAGAACAAACATCACGAAAATATAATAATCAGATTTCAAAGATCTCAAAACGATTGTATTTCCAATCTTATAAAAAGGGTAAAACTGTTATTTCTTACATAATTTTTTTTGATTATAATTAAAGGAGAAGAAGAATTAACGAGAAAATATAATCCCGGAAAGGATGTAAAGTTGTTGAATTTATTTGAGAATAAAACTTTACATTGTTGGTAAAAAGCAGTATATTTTTAAATATAAGTTGCGAGCGCTTGTGCTGCCCGGCTGGCAACAGCAGGAGGCGGCAGGAACAGGAACTACAGGAGTCAGAGAGTGGCAAGTGCGGCTGTAATCAGGCCACGGCAGGATCTGCCGCGGAGCAGGAATGAAATATAATCAACCCTGAAACTTACAACAAAAGAGGGTCGCATGATTTACCAACTTTGCCCTGCTTCAGGCATGTATTATTAAACTATTCGCAAATTATGTACAGGTCTGCAAACTGCACTCTTTCATATTTCTTACACATATTTAACTTTTCGATAACTTTTCAATTATTTAGTTAAAAAATCTGATGTGGCCAGTACATTACCTTCCGTCAGTTATATGGGGCATTTACGAATATTCTACCGGTGAACTGTTACCGGCAAACAGCTGTTTATCAGGTTATAGCTACCGGAATCGATATTTTAAGAATAAGTAGTAAACAGGGGTAGATCCATAACCTATAAAAAAAATTGAAAATTTGCGACAGGTTAGAAATTTAATGTAGTTAACAGACTGAGCAAAGTCCTACTTTGAACACATTTCCAGTTTTAACGCCCGCTGCGCTTGGCATCACTACCTTTTTTGAGATTAGATTCTTCATGAATCCAGTAGATACTGTACAATTTTCTAACACGGCTACTTTTTACCACTCGTGTTTTTTCGTACACAGTCGGTAGATGCGGTATCTACCGGTAGAATTTTCCTTGAAAGTTCCTTGCAAAAGATTCTAAATTTCTTATATATACATTACCTTTCGACAGTTGTAAAATTATAACACAAATATACTACGAATATGTCAATTGACACTGACATCTTTCAAACAGAATTTTCTCAATATGGTAGCTGTTTCTAACATAGCTAGCTAATTTATGAAATTTAATTTTCTTTATAATTTTATAACTCTATATCCATTTAATATGAAGTATAAAATGCAATCAAATCGTATACAGAATACAATGTTCTTTAATATTTATAATAACATTAAATGTGAAAAAATAATATTTACCATCCTTTTTTCAAAAAACTGTTAAAATCTTCAAATGAGGGTACTTCCGGTTGTCCAATTATAAACATAATCTAATCAGCTCTTCATATGGATGCAACGAAGCGGAATACGAAAGAATTATAATTTTTGGAATTGTAGTTTTAGAGTTATCGTAGACGAAAATTTTGTTACACACATACACACACACACACACACACACACACACACACACACACACACACACACACACAGACACGCATACACACACACGCACACACACACACACACACACACACACACACACACACACACACTAACACACACACACACACACACACACACACACACACACACACACACACACACACACACACACACACATACAGACATCATCGTGAAAATAGTAAAATCGTATTCTAGGGACCTCAAAACGTGCTTATTCATTAAAAACTCACCATCGAATTTTTTGACCAAAGACAATACCTTCCTTACCTAAAGGTGACGGAAGGTAAAAAATATTACTTATGCACGGTTTTATAAACATCGAATAAACTGCTGAGTTGTTACTTTGAAAGTAAATTTAATCGACGAGTAAATAAAAATGTCTGTTTTATAAAACAAGTTATAGAGTAAATTAACTACTTGCAGAGTAAATATTTTATCCTAGTGATTTACCGACAGAGACATGACATCTGTCATTATTTTGTGATTTCCGCATATAAATATTCTAATATTTTGTATAATTATATACATTTAATATTGTTTTTCACTATATTAAGAACCTATAGACCAGAGTGGTAATAAAATTTTATTTTATTTATGAATTTGCAATCTTAACTGGGGACAAGAAAAAGAGCCTCCATGAAGAGTGTGTGAATACCGTAGTACACTCAGGCTAGGGTTTCTTATACCGGCTAATTTTTCCACTACTGGAGCATGAGAGATTGATAAAACCAGGATAAAACATTACTGGACGGTATCCCTTAAAACCACTACTGACGCTATGTTACATTTATAAAAATAAATATAATATAATAATAATAATAATAATAATAATAATAACCACTGTATCTTTTTTTTAATAATTTGATTGATAGTACTACTCCTTGAAAAGGTCCCATTTAGGCTACCTTCTTACACTTTTCCTGTTTTGGATTTATTTTCATTTAATCTTCTGCGTTTTTAAAAAAATTCTTCATTGTAATAGTCGTTATTAAAATTTTTACTTACTGTAAGTGTAATATTCTCCTTTTTAATGTATACAGTATGATTTGATGTACTTGTATTTTCATTTTTGTATTAGTGCCCTACACTGCTGTTGGGATTTTTTCATGTTGCACAGCTTCTTTCTAAATAAAAAAAATATAATGTGGCTAGCACATACCTTCCGGCAGTTCTATGTATTTTGTACTAATTTCATACAGAAAGTTTTTTTGCTAAAGATTATATTTCTTGTACTATACCTTCCGGGAGTTGCATGTATTTTATGCAAATTCCATACAGAAAATTTATAGCAAAAGATCCTATATTTCCAGTAAAATTATAAGACAAACACACTATGTCAATTTCACTTGACACTGACATCTTTCAATCAAAATTTTCTTAATATAGTAGCTGTTTCCATAGCTATGGCTACTTTATGAAATTTAATTTCTTTATAATTATTTAACTCTATATCCATTTAATATTAAGTATAAAATACGGTCAAACCGTATAAAGAATAAAATATTCTTTAATATTTATAATAACATTAAATGTGAAAATATGATATTTAACATAGTTTTTTCAAGAAAAACTGTTAAAATCTTCAAATGAGGGTACTTCCGCTTGTCCAATTCTAACCAAAATCTAATCAGCTCTTCATATGGATGTATACGAAAAAAAATTATAATTTTTAGAATTGTAGTATGGAAGTTATCGTAGACGAAAATTTTTTTACACACACACACACACACACACACACACACACACAGAGACACGCATACATACACACACACACACACACACACACACACACACACACACACACACACACACACACACACACACACACACGCACATACAGACATCATAGTAAAAATAGTAAAAACGTATTCTAGGGACCCTAAAACGTGCTTATTCATCAAAAACACACCACCAAATTTTTTGACCAAAGACAAGACCTTCCTTACCTAAAGGTGGCGGAAGGTAATAATAATAAATAAATGATACCTATAAATTTACAAATAAAGCTTTAAAAAGAATGTATTTATAAGCAAATTGCAATTATCAACACATTTTATATACATTTCTATAAGTATATGAAATCCATTACATTGGCCATAAAAAACAATATCCCATAAAACTAATTATAAATAATCCGTTTAATGACCGCATATGTGAATCAGACGTAATAATTATTTCTCCTGGTTCGGAGCAGGGACTACCACTCCTGTACAAAATATTCAAAATAAAACCGAGGGTGATGTGATAGCAGTACACGAATTCAATAATTAAAATAGGGGCCTTAATGGTCAACCCGTCCGTAATAAAATTTCATTACGAGCGCTGGTGTCAGTACACGAGTCCCACTGTTCAATACCATATCGCGTTTATTGATTCGGACATTATCATTTTAATGTAATTGGAGAAGAGCTCGATTTCGAACAATTGATATAATAATTGTTTTCTGCCTCGAAATTACAGACTGGTAATTGGGAAGATTACTCATGGATTTTTTTTTGTTTTATAAAGGCAATAGCTGGTATTAGTTTATTATTGCGTATACTCATCATTCAAATTGTATATTTATTTGTCTGCTGTATATAATCAGAAATTATAGGTAACTTCATGGTTATTTAATATTCTTATACATATCTGATGACTCTAATGACATAATGTTTTATTAAAAGTACGTATTGTCGTATTGATTTGATTGTAACAGGGGAGAATCAGCAAATGTTTTGATAATGCATACTAAAAATATATCATGTAAGGCCTACTTTTACAGTTGATGGATAAATTATGGTATAGGTATCGGAGGTATAAATAGCAACTATACCTCTGATTACAAGACTGTCTTTTACAATGTATTTTTATCTATTAGATTGTTATACCAAGAATAACGTTAAATCTCTTTATGTCGGTTGACACAATAAAATTATCTTCTTGTCAGACTATTTTTATTCAATATTGTTATTATTTCTGCCTTCTAATTAGCATTTTCACGATGACGAATATTATTAAGAAACAAATGAAAAAATTTCTTACAGATCATTTGCATATTTCTAATAGTATTTGTTTCAGTTTTACTCATTTTTTTCAATTTATTTACTTCAAGGGCATATTAAACCGTTTTTTTCGGATTGTGTCAAAGCCAACTATAAAGTAGATAAATAGTAATTTAACTTACCCGAAAATAATTAGTTAAGAATAATTTTGAGAACACAATTAATAGATATAGAATCAAAATAAACAAATGATGATCTGTAATAAATTTTTTCATTTGTTTCTTAATAATTTCCAATATTTTCACGCCAATAAATTAATAATTCGTCTTTTATTAATGTTTAAAACAAAAGAATGTAGACTTGTTATATATCATTGAAAAGCTTATAAATTAAGCAAAAAGACGAGACTATTTTCAACATATGTTCCCATTTAAAAAATCATAAGTTTGTGTTATACCTCGAGAATTATGAAGTTTTCAGAAATTCTAATTAAGCCAACTATCATAATAAATAAGATATGATACATTTTCAAAATGAGCGAAAAGCGAGTTTTTGCCTGTAGCTCGGAAACAAAAGAAGATCGAAAATTCCTGTGGTGACTATTAAACTGGAAAAGTTGACCCTGGAATGTGCAAACGGTTTTGATTTATCATTAATATTACCCGAGATACCTTAAAAAAACATCGAAAATGAGACATCCTGTACAATGTACAATGGGCTACTTGCGTACTATTTTTTATTTAATATTTTTGAAGAAACGATTAAAACTATACATGTCAATGGCGACCTGAAAAAACACAATACAATGAGAAAAAAACGATTTTTTTTTTAGATTAAAATCAGATATGGTTCAATATGTTTGTGTTATTGGAAATTTACGGAGATAAAAAAATAATTTCGTACGCCACTGGTTACGCAATAAAAATATCTAACTTCTTTATTTGGAACATTTTTCTCGATTACTGATAGTTTAGAAGTTATTTGAAAAAGAAAAAATCAACAAAATTCAGTTGATAGTAATTATCTAGTGCCCCATGAGAAGCACAACTTAGATTTTCAGTACCACGCAAGTAGCCCACTGTGTACTAATACTATGTCAGACAACTGTATTCAGATTGATTAACTACATAAGCAATCGAAGAATATAATGCCCACCACTTTCTTTTTGAAAATACATAGAGAGAGGGCGTTTTGTCACGAGCCCAAACAATTATTTCGGAGGAATTATTTCTATAAAAAAAACCTTATATTTGTGATATATTCAAATGATAATAGTTTATTGAAAATCAACTAATTTTTTAAAAACAATATTGTAACATGGGACACCCGCCGTCGCCGCCACTGTAAGCGAGTGTCTATTTATAGCAGTGACGTAATCGCGCTAGTAGCCGGACCGATGTAAACAGACTGGTCGCGACGTGTTTAATTACTTCCGGTCGCTTGAACCTGTTGTGTTCATTGTTATTATGTGTTCGAATATTCTAGATCTAGACTGTTCTAGAAAATAATGGCAGCTGTACCTATATAAGGGACGTAGCTATGCTCGAGAGACAGTTAATTCAGTTGAGTCCCTGATTACACAACATTAGTTGTGTGCTCGGGGGTTAACACAGTTAGTTAGTTACATGGAGAGACATAGAGATGTTCATATAGAGTGTTTGTGAGTTTGAGAAGCACAGCAGTATCGTAGTGAGCGTATGCAGTTGGTGTCGAGTAGGTACTCGGGAAGTTACTGGTATACTGGGATAGTTGTGGATGTTAATACTCGGTAATGTTGACGAGTATTAGGAAGCTATAGTGTACGAGGACAGTAACGGCGAGTCTGGAAGATACTGATATATTGGGATAGCTGTGAAAGTGAATACTCGGCAGTGTGGACGAGTATTGTGAAGCTAGGTATACAAGAACAGTAACAGCGAGTCGAAGTGGATACTCGGCATTGGTGTTGAAGAACTGTGGCATACAGATAGTTGGTGATACTGAGGCTGTGGAAGAGAGAGAGTTACATAAATAAACAGACAGTGAGGTGAAAGATGTGACGTCTGTCCGAGGAGTTGAATATACCGACGCTGTTGAGTCAGTTGAGTATATAGACGCTGTGGAGGTCGGTAGGCGGACAGTTGAACATGATATAAGTATACAGTGATATAAATATAGTGATATAAATATCGTGTAAACAGTCTACAAGAGTCTACAACAGACCGGCAGTCTAAGATTGGAACGCGTAGTGAAATAAATAATTTGTAATATCGTGGAAATAAATAGTACTGTTAATTGGTTAAATAAATAGTGTTAATGTTATATAGTTAATTATAGTTTTAGTTTTAATTAGTTTTTAATAATTGTTTAATATAATTAATAGTAACTTTCTTTATAGTTTAATAAACACTTAATTTTAAATAGTAATAATTGTCTAATATTTACACTTTACCTAGATAAATCAAAACGTTACAATACATATAATTTCAATATGTTAAAAAATAAATAGTAACACCGACTGAAAGCTGTTCAATCACTCAATGTAAAATGAGCTACCCCAACCCAAGCACAGCAGTAATTAATTATATAAAAATGTAGATTTTATGTGGCACGTGTATTAATTGTGAAACACGAGAACGCATAGCTTTGTCATTTATCTTCATACTTTTCCCAGAAATGGAGGTAGTAATAAAGCTGAAATTTTGACATATGGTATGCGGTAATGACACATCATGCAACACAATGATGGACATTTAGTGGGAGATAATTACAGGTGAAATATGAACTCAGATCATTCACCTCACTGACAAATACAATATTTTTGATTTATTGAGCTTTTGATGCAATATTTCAATATCCTGCGCTACAGAATTAACCGCTGCCGGTACATTATTGTTTGATACCTATGGAGTACATTTTAATAATATTAATTGTATTATTATTATTGAAATATAAAAACAAAATCAATAGTAACATATTTAATTAAAAGAACTCATTAAATTAAATTAATTTAATTAGTTACTTGTCAGTCTTCATGATGTATTAACGCTGAACAAAATATATATGTACAGATTTTATTTTCTGCCTCATTACCAAATAATATGAAAATAATTATTAAATGAATATTTAAAATTAAAATGACTGTTACTTTATATCAAAGGTATCGATTTATTAATTTATTTTATTGTAGAGAAAATTTAATTAAATCATAATTATTTGCTCACAATATATTTATGTGGATTGACATTTATCCAGCAATTACACTTAAGAATAACCCTTAATTGATAACGTGATGCCATCAGTGGCGGCTCCTGCATCAAAACTTTGGTGAGGCATGGCATCTAGACAAAAAAATTCATTCAAGGTCAAATGCCTTATAATTGAAAGTTATATTTTTAAGGGATGCGCAGCTGCATGTTTTTCCCCTTTCATGTACAAAAATAAATTGCCAGACCACAAAACATTTCTTCCACCTTCGAATTAAAATTTGAATTTCAATTTTTCTTGCACTTTTAATTGCGGTAGAAATATTTTGCTTCCTTAAAAGTACTAATTTACAAGTTGAAGCAATGTGATGTTTACGTATGTTAGTAGTACTAGTAAAAAGTATGCACGGCCAAAAAATAATTTATTAAGTACTTTACTGCCGATAAGCCAGTTATATTTATCATACCAGGTGTTAGATGCATCTTGCCTCCTTCTCCAATATTTATTAATGATGTACTAAGATCAGAACAAATCAGAGATGGTTTGTTTGTTTTAATTCTTTGACAAACTGTTTATCTTCATAAGACAGTCGATGAAATGGATTTTTATTAATTAAAAAAATAATATCTTCAGAATTATTCCTAATATTATTATCATTTAGTTCGAAGTTCTTATCTTTTAAAGTCCCAGACGAAGCCATTACACTTGTTTTGTTTTCAACTAATATTCAAAATACAAAAACCCTAAGTAGGTAAACTATATTATAAAAGAATTAAATACTTACTACCATACGTATCAAAGTCGCAAACCAGGGCCTATTATAATAAAAATGCTAGACAGGTTATGTTATGTTTATGTCGTTAATATTATTTAATCTGGCATGCAACATATACAGTAGATGTGAACTTATTTACAAAATTTGTTAGCATGTCGCGTTTGATTGTATTCACCTACGGTCTCGGCCTCTATAGGGCCGTGTGGAAAGTAAAGTAATTATCTTTTATCCTCTCACTGCATTTTGTATTTGAAGCACTGCCTCGAACAGCGCTGTCTAGCGCACGTATGAATGAAAGCCGTATCAAAAACATTAGGCAATAATAAGCATTAAACTACTCATTTCGAGAAGCACTTCAAAGGGTGTAAATTAGGTGAACTGCATTACAGATTAGTTATGGTGGTGGTTTAAATTATTCTTTTGATATTTATATAGACAAGCATTAATGGAATAAGTTTAAATTTAATTTACATACTACTTTACATTATTTACAGCTTTATTTCTTGTCTGGTGCGGCACTGCCTCACCTGCCTACCCTGACAAGCTGCCACTGGATGACATCCGTATTTGAATATTTCTAGTTCATTAGAGATTATACAGAGTGTAATCATACTTAAAAATAAATAAATATATCATCACGGCATATTACCCATTACTGGGTGTGCCAATATGCTTTGTAATCATACTTCGGGAAAAAAATTAAAGGGCATATAGTACTGACCAAAACGAGTAAAAAAGGCTTAATAAACATAGCTCTGATCTTCAACTGTTTCCAAATAAAAGGCCATTTACTATTAGAATCGAATAAAATTGACAAAATTTTGTCTATGTCGGTAAATAGACTATAAAAAATCTGATGTGGCCAGCACATTACCCTCCATCAGTTCTATGTATTTTGTACAAATTTCATACAGAATATTCTCATGCTTAAGATTATATTTCTTGTACTTTACCTTCCTGCAGTTGCATGTATTTTATGCAAATTCCATACAGAAAATTTATAGCAAAAGATCCTATATTTCCAGTAAAATTATAAGACAAACACACTATATCAATTTCACTTGACACTGACATCATTCAATCAAAATTTTCTTAATATAGTAGCTGTTTCCATAGCAATGGCTACTTTATGAAATTTAATTTCTTTATAATTTTTTAACTTTATATCCATTTAATATTAAGTATAAAATGTAGTCAAATCGTATAGAGAATAAAATATTCTTTAATATTTATAATAACATTAAATGTGAAAAAATGATATTTAACATAGTTTTTTCAAGAAAAACTGTAAAAATCTTCAAATGAAGGTACTTTCGGTTGTCCAATTCTAACCAAAATCTAATCAGCTCTTCACATGGATGTAACGAAGAGAAATACGAAAGAATTATAATTTTTTGAATTGTAGTATGGAAGTTATCGTAGACGAAAATTTTGTTACATACACACACACACACACACACACATACACACACACACACACACACACACACACACACACACACACACACACACACAGACACACAATACACACACGCACATACACACACGCACACACACACACACACACACACACATACACACACACACACACACACACACACACACACACACACACACACACACACACACACACACACACACACACACACACACACACACACACACACACACACACACACACACACACACACACACACACACACACACACACACACACACACACACACACACACACACACACACACACACACACACACACACACACACACATACAGACATCATCGTAAAAATAGTAAAATCGTATTGTAAGGACCCTAAAACGTGCGTATTTATCAAAAACTCACCACCAATTTTTTTGACCAAAGACAATACTTTCCTTACCTAAAGGTGACGGAAGATAAAAACAGACAAAATTACCCCTATATCTCTTTACCTTTAGATGGTTAGATATAAAAACAACGATCAGTTTTAATTTTACAGAATTACTTATAATTAAAATTAAATACAATTTGTAATCACACATTTTTCCAATATTTATGTGCAAAAATAGTGATTTGGTACCTAATGGTCAATATATCTGAAAATTACCCACTATAACGTAATTTGTAAAGCCTATCAATGCAGTATCATAAATATGATTCATTTGTGCAGTATGTGTTGTAGGTGGATAAGGACAACAATATGTGCGGGATCGTGTGTTGTGCTCAGTGCAGTGAAAACATTTGAAGATCGTCTGGCGCGATTCCACGCGTCCCCGGCACTTTGGGATTAAGCAGCAGTTGTGGTAGGAATGAAGTGGTCCTGGTTATAACAGAGAACGCGACAATTTGTCTCGGTTAGCTTCGCAGCCTTAATCGTTAAATGTATCCAATTACTTTCCGGTGGTATCCCGGATTAACCGGTAGCTGTACAACCGTACCTCCTCGCTAAATTATGAACTTGAATTGCTTTGAATTTAACCGCAACTAAAGTACATTGTTGCTGGGTGTCTCCATGTGCTTAAGACGAATTAAATGTCCTACGACATTGCACAAACGAGATGAATAGTTTTACGTCTCACTTACCCAGCGAATTATGGCCCGTTTTAGATAAGTTCGTTGCAACACAACTACACTACAATATACAACACATCTTGGTATGTTTACATAACCAACAAGGCGAAACTGCACAAGAAACTATAAATAAACAAATGAACTAACCAAAATGTGCAGAAAAAGATAGAATGGAGGCAATTTGACAATAAAGTTACATATAAATAATATTGTACAAAATGTAACACAATTAAAAATCTGATATGGCCAACCCCAAACCTCCCGCTATTTAATTTTTATTAATTTAAATATACATATTTACATATTTAGTTGTTGTGGAAACTGTATTAAGATCCATTCCGTATAACTATGGTTCTATTTACTATTTCCTTTTTAAAACGTTACTATTATTAATATGAAATGATTAGTTCTTTGACAGTGACATTTATCTGTCAGTTACATACATTTGAGATATGAACTGTGTAACCAAGAAGTTTTGCTTGTTTAAAGCGTAGGTTCCGGGATTATAATTATAGATATTTTATAAATTTATCCGTAAAATATATAGAAAAAGTATTTATACAAATCTGTAGAAAATTTAATAATCTTTAATTTTTATAACACAAATCTTCAAAAAGTAACATTTGAAGGTACTTTTAGAAGAAAATCTATTTTGAGCTTCAAATAAAGTGCCATTTCTGATATACATCAAAATCTAATGGTTTCTTCTTATATTAGAATAAGGTAGAAATACAAGGTTTCAAAATTTTCTGAATGATAGTATTTGAGTTAGAGTAAAGGATCCACACACATACACATACATACACACAGACATCATCATGAAAATGTTAAAATCAAATTCTAGGGACCTTAAAACGTGGTCATTTATCAAAATCTCGATATACGATTTTTAGCACCATCCCTATATCTCCCTTACTAAGGGTAGCGCGAGGTAAAAAAGAAAATTAAGGTTCAGGTATTGGCAGTATTTTTACGGTCTTGATTAAATTCAATATTCTTCATCAACAATGATTACGTGAAAATCTTTCTTTAAATATAACGAGCCGAATTGCACTCATTATATTTGTAACAAATCATTAAAAATAAATTTGATCTGTCAACGATATCAATTTTTTCGCTGTAGTATATCAAGAAATATAAATACATCTTGATTGTAAAGGTAAATTATTATTAAAAGTAATGTATTTATTATTATAATGATTAATGAAATGAATATGTCATTATATATATATATATATATATATATATATATATATATATATATATATATATATATATATATATATATATATATGTTCTGATGACAATTTCATTAAAAATGTACTTGTTGCAATGCCAAGATCCCGAAATTTTAAAAACAGAAATAATCCTGTGGATATATACGATAGTAATAAATTCAAACAGCGTAGATTAGTGTAAGTAAGTGAAAAATTCAATGAAATAAATACAAAAGAAAAGATACTTTCTATTTTAAATGGTTTAAGATTTATTTAAAAAAAAAAATTTGTATTACATTTTGAATAATAAATTTTTATTTTGTTTTGAAGCTTTTGTTTTTCTTATTTATTCTCAAATTAGTTAATTGGAGATCCAAATATTAGAAGTTCAACTGACAAATGTTAAGTTTCTTGAAATTTAAATGAAACTTTCATTGAAAGTTCCATTTAAATTTTTATATGAAACTTTCATTTAAATTCATAAAGAAACAAGTTGTGAAACTTTCAATCAAATTTTCAATGAAACTTTCAAAAATATAAGTTTCCGAAGTTTGCACGTCACTAGTTTTATGTCTATCAGAAGATCTATTTCTGCGTCAGTAAAATTAGTTTCTTTTACTCTTTTCTTAACATCACCACAAGTACACATTTTTACAGAGAAAGTAAAAACAATAACACTTGACAACAAAATTTCTTAGATTTCACCATTTTTCATCACCATGAAGTTAGTATAGCAGTCGAAAAGTCACTAGAAAATTAACTACCACTTCATTACGAAATGAGCCGTTAAATATATGTCGTTATATTCATGAATAAAAGTTATATTTTAATGACTATTAAATTTAAACGATTCGTTTCAAAACGAATCATTATCATTATATTCCTTTTTAGGAAGAGACCCCGCTATTAAAAAATATACAACTTTTTTGATATTTTTTTACAAAAATTTGTTTGATTACTTTTATTGCCACGACCTATTTGTAATAGGGTATTCTCTGAGGATTACTAATATTAAAAATTTATTAAAAATATTAGTGTTGATGGGTAAACAACAGGGAAAAAACAAAAAATCATAATATAAATTGATTGTTACAAAAGATATAAAGCATTTAAATTTTGCTGATGTACTAGATGACCTTCCAATGGGAGACCAGTTGAAATCCCTACTGCATGTTCGAATGTGATAAGACGCCGCATGAACCACTGATAGTACACCGCTGGTACTGTACAACTAGTACGTCACTATCACGTGACACAAGAAAATCAAATTTTAAAAATTAATATCTCGTTTATTAAAAGCAATTTTTTACTCCGGTTTTTACAGATACTCTTAGATATAACTGTTCTGTAAGAAAAATAAATAAAAAAAATATGAGAGAATACCCTATTCTTAGATTATAATTGAATACTATGGAGTCTAAAAGGCTAATATATTTGATAATGAAATTAAAACGTCTGGCATGGTTTACATGTTGAGCAATCTTAAAAAAAGTCTGTTAGTACCCCTTACATGTTGACATATTAAGTTATCCTAATTTCTCGTCATTCTCTCAATATGATTTCGCGCAAAATTTATTACTGAAGATGAGAACATTGTTCTTGATATATGAGTGCGAGAGTTTTTATTTTCATTTAATTTGAAAATTAAGGTTAATTTTTAATTTTATTATCAATCCTTAAATGAATTGATAAATATTTGTTATAATGTTACTTTAGTCAGCAATTATTGTTAGAAATTTTCTATAAAATTTTATTACAGTTATCGTATTAGACATAACAACCGCATCACGTTCGCACGCTTTGAAATGTCTGCATTAAGGCCGTGCCACAGCCGCATCGAGTTCGTTTGGCGAATAAGTACGGCCCTACGCCTTATTACGTCACAGTATGGCCGCACCGAATGTGTTAATTACACAAACGAAAAAATGAAAAGCTCTCACGCACTACAACACACGGCTGTACGACGGTGCACCAACGCATTTAGAGAATATCAAAACAGTTTCACAAACAGGCGTTAGCCTTCTCAACGCCTATTTGGGTATGTATATCAGCTTTACGGGTTGGGTTGGTATTGATGCCATCAATATTAATGAGGAAAATGTAATACGAGTAGATGCTGTTCTTTATGATCAGCGCATCGCAGCTCAGTTTCAAAGGTATGTTATTATTATTAGAGATATTACTTACTAAAATTTATAAAGGTCTCGGGTTCAAATCTCGGTGGCTGATATGATTTTTCACAATTAATGTCGTTTATAATAGTTATTACTTTTGTTTATCTTCAAGTTTTATCATGTTATTTTGTATTTTGTTTTCTAAAAGTTTTATGATAAATATTAATGTGAAAATTTACTGTTATTTAAAAAACTTTGACTTCATGTCTTATGGTAACTAAAAGGAACTATACCTACAATTACTTATATGACATATTTTACTCAAATCACATCACCTGAAGAAGAAGTTTTTTACACAAGTCCTGAATCACTCTATTATGGTTTTTCTTTTACCAAGGTATATTGTCAAACGCAAATTTGAATTTAATTGTAAGCTGTTAATTAATCGGTGAACAAGTACGAATAAATTTTATTTTTACATAGAAGTCTGTAATGCGGTCTCCGAAGTTTAACAAGAGCTTTATACATACATTTAAAAGTCTGTAATTTACGAATCAAAATAATATGTTTGAATTCTTGGATCAAAAATCAAAACTCCAACAACTTCCTTTGAAACAAACTGTTTAGCAGGTATTTATTTTTGAAGAAGGAATGACTTTCAGAACTCATAATTAATAAATAAAACAAACTTTATGTTTAAGTAGATTTCTGCAATATACATTGAACTTAAACTAAAAGATTATTTTGTTTATCGTATAAGTTGTTTTCAAGAGAATGCAGTTGACAATCTGAATATTTAATATGTTTATAAAATAAAAATAAAGTGCAGTTGATATTAATAAGTTCCTGTTTTTTAAATTGTAAAATAAAACAAAATAAATATATCATCACGGCATATTACCCATTGCTGGGTGTGACATATTTGTATCGTGCGGGCGTTTACCAGGCGGCACCTCACCTCACGGGTACTCATTGCTGGACAACCCCAGGGATCAATATTGTGCCATACATAAAACAAACTTTAGGTTTAAGTAGATTTCTGCAATATACATTGAACTTAAACTAAAAGATTATTTTGTTTATCGTATAAGTTGTTTTCAAGAGAATACAGTTGACAATTTGAATATTTAATATGTTTATAAAATAAAAATAAAGTGCAGTTGATATTAATAAGTTCCTGTTTTTTAAATTGTTAAATAAAACAAAAATAAATATATCATCACGGCATATTACCCATTGCTGGGTGTGACATATTTGTACCGTGCGGGCGTTTACCAGGCGGCACCTCACCTCACGGGTACTCATTGCTGGAAAATGCACCCCAGGGGCCTGTTTCATAAAAGTTTCTAATAATATTAGTTAATAATATTAGTCTATTAAAATAATAATATTAAACTAATATTTTTTGTTTCATATATATTTAAACATTACTCATAAATTTATTAACTAATATTATTAGTGAATCCATATCTATGACAACCATAAATTTATTATTATACTGTATTAAGATTTTGACAAAATTTTGACATATTATACTTCATTGAATTACAATCTTGTGGTTTTGTGATCGATTAAAAAATGTCGAAAGCAGTTGGTAAAAGAGACGAGAAGATAGTAAAAATACAAAACTTTTTAAGAAAAATATTAGAATTAAAAGATCAATTATTTGGACAAGTTTGGAAGTACACTTCTCCAATCTTCATCCATTACATTACAAAGTGTACCTAGTATTTCTTAAGACTTTTGCATCGTTCACACGTACAGGCAAATTTGCGCAAACATAAGAAAACTTAAATGTGGACTACATACGAGCATTACATTAATTGATGACGATCTTTACAAAGGCTAGTTCATAGTCTTTTGGAGCATCAGTTTTTATAAGGGTGCCCCGCAAGCCAATGGCATCCCTGCTAACCAACTGAAATCCCTAATAACTTTACCAACATCGTCCGGCCAACGTACAGTATCTTTCAATAAAGTGTCGTTGATAGCACACACGTACAAACTGTTCCTTCAGATACACCATGCATATCTCCTATACAATGGTATTGCATACCACTCCCTAGCCAATTAAAAGCTTTTCTTTGGAAGATAATGCATGGTTCCCCTTTGTGTTATGTTCTAGTACATTATTTTTTTTTAAACATACCCAAATTTTTAGAAATTAAGCCTAAACCTTTCGTTAAATTCATATGTGTATTTCAAATTTTGATTAGTCTTTGCCGAAATATTCTGGGTCTTCTTACAATAATTCCTTTTTCGTTACTTGTGTCTAAATCAAACATTTTTATTTGTATCTCTAATCTCCACTACAATTACACACACAATATTCACTAATATATTGTTTTATTATTCGCAAGACACCAATATTATTAGTTTGCTTTTATTAGAATAATTTATTAGTGTTCTTATTTTATGAAATAAATTCCGTTTTTTACTAATAAAATTAGTTAATATTTTGTGGTCCTACACTAATAACTAATATTATAAGTTAATGTTTTTATGAAACATTGCATAATAATATTAACTAATATTATTAGACATTTACTAATTTTATTAGTCTAATAATTTTTATGAAACAGGCCCCAGGGATCAATATTATGCCATTTAAAATTCGAAATATTTGGCGTCGGTCGGGATCGAACCCGGTTCCCCAGATTCGCTACCTGACACTCGGGCACGCGGCCACTAGACCCCATTTTATTTGTTGAAAATATAATTTACTAAACTTAAAATAAAAATTACACCAATTAGTAAACACTGCAATTTTTGGACAAAGGTGTATTTTAACAAATCAATAAAAAAACTATATTCATTTGTAACCATTTTCATCCTTCATTTATTCGAATAATGGTTATTTAAGTATTCTTTGTAAGTGCTTTGGTGCTTTTTACCGGTTGAGACATACGTTAGCGGTAGGAGAGCACTTATTGATCGCAATGATTATTACGTATCTGCACGACCAACGCACAAAATTAAAATTAAAATTTCAAAACTAATTTGACATATTAAAAAAAAATTGTTGTCATTTTTAAGGTAAGCTATAATCGTTGTTTTTTACTTACCGTCTCCGCCTCTTGATCGGTAAGTTATTCGACTAAAACCTACTGCCTTGTAAAACCTATCGGCAAACATTTAAAATCATTCGATCGTGCAAAAAAGTATATGAAGTAATATAAAATAGTATATTATACGCCAAGGTTGAGAAGATAATCATTATTGACCCAGCGCCAAGATTGTAACACGAGGGCGAAGCCCGAGTGATACAAGGCGCCTGGTCAATAATGATCTTCTCAACCGTGGTTTATATACTATTTTTTTCACTACTAGCTCCTAAATTCTATTTAACGAATTTTATATTAATAATAACATAAGAATTTTGACATTAATATTTATTAATATCTATAAAAACTAAGTAGGCAGAAATAAAATTCTTTTGTTTTTAATATCTGACATTTCATTTTGGTAACAATAAGTAAACATGTTTGAAGAAAGTAATACGGAAAATTGTACTCCTCCGGAAATTAAAGAAGCGGCACAAAATGTGCAGTTTGATACATTGCTGCCAGAAAAATCTAAACCGATATATATATATGAAAGTGTATACAAGTTTTAAAGAATGGTGTCTAACAAAAAAGGTGACTAAAATCACAGAAAATGAAGTCTTCCTATCAACGAAGGTATCCTGTTGTGGTAATAAAATTCCAAAAACTTACTAATTCATACTTTCTTAGGCTATTTTTGTGATTGGAGTGGCTGGCGCTTGTAGAACCGATGAGCTTTGCAATATGCACATGAGAGATGTCGACTTTCGGGATGACATCATAGTCATAAATATAACGAAAAGCAAAAATGGATCCTTGTCACAATTGCACTATCAATTTCAACTATAAATAGCAAATAAATGTTACCTGTTTGGTGTTTTTACATATAAATGTAATTATAACCCTAAAAAAATGTACAATGTAAGATAATTGAAATAATGTTACAATAAACACTTACCTTTTCATAGATTTAACAATAAATAAATACCTAAATTAACATTTCGCATTGTAAATATAAGAAATAAGATCGTAGAATATTAAGATTTTTAATCTGAAATTTAACTATTGCCAACTTGAAATTAGGCGGCAAATTTAAATATAATGTTTTCTTTGCGTTTAATAAGTTAAATAACTTCAGAAGCTTGAATTTCTTTAAAAAGTGACAGTTCGCATAATTAACCATAGTCAATAATAATTCATTATTGACCGTTGTTAAGCGTTGCTAAGGAAGCGGTAGAGAAAAACAATTTCACAACTCAATAACAAGTCAATAATGGTAGGTTTGTAGGCTAGTAGTGAAAAAAATTACTTAGCTAATGCACACTAAAGCTGGGACAACACATTCGGCGAATCCCAAGCTAACATTCGCCGATTGTCGAATGTATGGATGGGCTGCTCGCCGCGAATATTCGGTGCTCGTCTGTACTCCGCTTCGTGTCGTTGTTTCGAACTGAGTCAAAGTGAACGAATATTTACCTATATAGTTATATAGAACCCGCTAATCAATGCTCGGCAAAATACGCATGTCTATAGACGTATGTATGCTCGCCAATTGACGAATATTATTCGGCGAAAGGCGAATATTCAGCAATCGACAAATAACAAATTTGTGGCTCCAGCTATCCTACAAATGTAAATGAAGCAAGCACGAGTATATAGTATACAGAATGTTCCACAACTTAGGACAAAAAATTAAAGAGTTATACTGTACGACGTGCTGATCATAAAACAAAAAGATTTTTTTTTAAATCGCAAAAAAATGCGTCGTATTTCAAGCAAACTTTTTTTGCCACTGGTCGGTAGCTATTTTTAATAATATTTTTCAAATCTTCTACAATGAAAGTAATTGTTTACATAATATCTAATACTAATAAATGTCTAATACTTACTGAGTTTACATGCAGTTTTGAAACCATTTTTAAAACGTTTTTAGTTTTGAAAACGCCATGTATACAGTGTCAAAACGGTTTTGAATTATCTCAAACCAAAACTAAAATTCATGGGTTGGACTTGAAAACTAGTTTCAAAACTACTCACGTAAACACGTAAAATTCAGTTTCGATACTGCGCATGCGTACAGAGCATAACGTTTCTGTCGCTTTGTGTTACTAATCTTCAAATATACTGCCAGTTGTGTAGTTTTAGCATTAGTGTATAGTGGTACGAAGTATAAAAAATAATTGGAATAATAGCAAAACGAAGTATTTGGAGTGAAGAGGATCTGTCACTTACATCAGCTAAATGCGCATGCGCCGAAACTGATTTCAAATCAATTTTTAAACTTGTTTTGAAAACTGCATGTAAACAGTTTTGCATAATTTTGACTGAAAACTGAAACCATTTTCAAAACTGCATGTAAACGTAGTAATTGTGTAGTTAATAATTTAATTTGATTTGATAGTTGGTAAGGAAATCTTTCGTCGACATTGCTGTTAATTATCATTTGCTGGTACAGTGTTCTAATTTTACAATGAATAGCAGTGTAGTGTAGTTTTTGTTAATTTATGAAGAAGCAGGCCAAAATTCGTTATAGGTCTTTCCATCTGAAGAGACACCTGGCCTGCGCGTAGAGGCGGTGCTTATATGATATACTACCTAACCTACCAAAGCGGTGCGAGAACTGAAGTACCTATCCTATATTGCAATCCACCAGTTATATACGCTGTATATACGCTATTTCATTCATAAATGAACAGTTTTTAGTTTATTATTTTCTAAATGTAAACGTTATTAAAATATTAATAAATTTTAATTTTAATTATGTTATTGACAGTATTATTTAAATATTCATGAAAATGCAAAAAAAATTTAAATATATTTTATTAAATCGATAAATAACATATTGCAAACAAACAAGAAACAATAACAAAAACAAATATACCGCGAATACAAACAAAAAACAATAACAATGTGAATATACCACGAAAACATACAAACAAGTAACAAAACGAGTAGGTCAAATGTCAAAATGCAGAACTGAGCGCGATGTGAATCCAAGCGATGTCAACATCAGAATGAGGAAAATTGAAACTGATGTTACGCAGAACAGAGAGTAGCGTAGTATTCCTTGTTACTCATATTTGCCTCTCTTTTTAAGACGCAAATGCGTACTTCGCGCAGGTGTCTCTTCAGATGGAAAGACCTATATTGGCATGGCGTCTCTATGCTGAACGTTATTCTTTACGGCGATTGCCCACTCACTGTTTGTTCGTAAGGAAAGTCCAGCGCCTTGGAGATACAGGATTTGTGCGACCTAATCGTGGGAGAGGTGGTGGCCACCAGCATCAACACGATAATATGGTAAACATGCTGAACCAACTACTAGTACCCGAAGAGTATCTCAACAATTAGGAGTACCACTTAATTCAATATGATGAATTTTAAGAAATCATAACTACCACCCATTCCATTTTCAACGGATACAGGGGCTAACAGAACCTGACCATCAGTTTAGAGTACGGTTTTGCAACTAGCTTTTACAAAAACACACTGAAAATCCTAATTTCCCCTCGTATATCATATTTTCTGATGAGGCAACTTTTTCGAGGGAGGGAGTTCATAATTCTCATAACTCTCGTTATTATACTCAAGCAAATCCGCCCGTTATACGAGGCAGTTTTCAGCATCGTTTTTCGATAAATGTTCGGGCAGGTATTGTTAATGGAATATTACTTGGGCCTACCAAATACGATGACTGGAGATAATTATTTACTATTTTTACAAAATAATTTGCCAGAACTACTTCAGTACGATGGCGTGCCACCGCACCCCAAGTGTTTCATTACAGGTGGATTGGTCGCGGTGGTCCTGTAGCTTGGCCTGCTAGATCCCCTGACCTAAATCCTCTGGATTTTTACCTTCCGTCACCTTTAGGTAAGGAAGGTATTGTCTTTGGTCAAAAAATTCGATGATGAGTTTTTAATCAATAAGCACGTTTTAGGGCCCCTAGAATACGAATTTACTATTTTTACGATGATGTCTGTATCTGTGTGTGTGTGTGTAACAAAATTTTCGTCTGCGATAACTCTAATACTACAGTTACAAAAATTATAATTTTTCGTATACTTCTTCGTTACATCCATATGAAGAGCTGATTAGATTTTGGTTACAATTGGTCAACCGGAAGTACCATCATTTGAAGATTTTAACAGTTTTTCTTGAAAAAACTATGTTAAATATCATTTTTTCACATTTAATGTTATTATAAATATTAAAGAATATTTTATTCTTTATACGATTTGAATGCATTTTAAACTTCATATTAAATAGATATCGAGTTAAAAATTAAATTAAATTTCATAAATAAGACAGCTATGCTAGAAACAGCTACTATATTAAGAAAATTCTGATTGAATGATGTCAGTGTCAAGTGAAGTTGAGGTGATCCGTGAACTGACGGACGGTAATGTGCTGGCCACATCAGATTTTTATTTCTGGGGTCATTTTAAATCACTCGTATACGATAACCAAAATGCGCCGGAAAACGAAAAAGAATTTAGGCAGAGAATAGAAAATTAAATCAACGTGCTGCAATGTGTGTAGGGATGAATGGTGCAAATTTTGAACAGTATTTTTAGTTTTGTGCTTCATGTGTTTAGTTATTATCTTAATATTAAATACAATGCATTAATATTAGAAATTATTTTGTATTCAAAATTATTATTGTTATTATTATGTCTAAATCTAACGAACATTACATTATGTTTCTTTGATAATTAATTTCATTTAACAATTCTTTCTATGACGTATGGTACTCCAGTGGTTCAAAAATGTCTACTTCAAGTAAACTACCCTTAACTTTGCGAATTTTTCAAAAATTCGTTTTGTTTCATGATCAGCACTTCGTACAGTATATACCCTTTAATTTTTTTGTCCTAAGTTGTGGAACAGCCTGTAAAGCCTTTCACATTTAACATAATTATAATCCAACTGTGGAACTTTTCCTTTACAATAAAAAGTTTTGAAATTTACCGACCACAATATTTAAAAAATTAATGGGAATACTCTGGAAGTTGCAGTCAGAATCTTTCCAACAAGTATGCGTATATCTTCAGGAAATAATTTCCATCCTTAACAAAAAGACTCGTAAAAATATGTACGTTTCAATCACACAGAAGCATTTTCTTTTACAGCTCTTGTTACAGCTTACTTGGCGAAGTTTTATTAAAAGAACAAATAAAAACTCGGTTGGGACAAATCAGGCAGCACGATGTGAGAGAGGACGGCGTTCCCGTCGTTCGAATTCGGGCCGCGTGCAGCGGCGCTACAAAGAACATTAAGATATGTATCTTTCGCACGCGTTAAATCCGTGCAGAGAGAATGCAGGTCACGACAGTGTGGAATGGTATCGCGCTGTCACAGACTAGGTTTTGGGTTTTTGCCCCATAGCATTTAAATATGACGAATGTGATCGTTTGTATTGCGCGAGATTTATACTAAGATAACATGCTGCATAGTATTTTTCTTGTAAATGCATCAATCACACCAACATAATGCATATCGTTAAGATAAAATTATAAACTTATAAAAACATACGCGAAAATTATTGTTATTAATGAAAAAAAGTTCTCTGTATTTTCTTTCTATGAATTATACGTTCAAGATGATAATAATAAATGATTTTGATAAATGTACAAATATCAAATACCATGCATAAAGATATCGACATAAAGAAAAATATAAACCTCTCAAAAACAGAACGTGGCATAAATACGGTAAAGTTGTAACAGTAAATACAATAAGGTCATGCAAAAAAAATGGTCGCTCTTTTGTTTAAAGGATAGTCTAATTTATCGTACTTCATTTATTAAATTAAAAGTTGTTTCTTTTCCTTGATGGTACATTTTAAAATATATTTATTTTAATTAATACAATCTCTTGATGTGTACCAAAAATTAGTAAATAAAGAAATTATAAAATAAAAATAAAACATATAAATTAATAACTTCTTATCGATTTCGGTGTATTCACCATCTTCAGCGAAATTATATATATATATATATATATATATATATATATATATATATATATATATATATATATATATATATATATTGTAGAGTGTAAATATGACTTCCATATAATAATATTACAAATAAAAAAGTAAATATGACTTATGTACTTACTTTAAGTGCTCCTTCATGCCTTCACAATAAACCGTATTACAATGTTCAAACTTGCTGATTCCTTACATACTAAAGTGACCGATTTTGGTAGCGAAATACCGAATTTGGTCATTTGGATATTGGACCACAATAATAGTTACGAAAAAATCATCTTTTGTCACACATTCCTGTCTAATAGTCAAAGCACACTTCTTTTGCCTCGGCCACATTAATGCTGACGGGACATAAAAAGCTTTAATAACTTACGTCGTACATTGTACTAACAAATTGATGATAGATGTCTCACAAATGAAACGGATAATTTAACATTCATAAAAACGTAAGAGATTTCGATTAAAAAATATTCCATTAAAATCATATTACCACTGATCGTTTTATTTGAAATTGAATTTTATGCCCCATTATACATTGCATGTTTTCCGAATAGTGTAGAAGTTATATCTTTCCAGATAATCTAATAGGTATAGTTAGTCACTAAACTCCATTAAATGGATCTTAAATACACTCATTTATCCTACTAAACAAAAGAAATATTCATAAACAGAACTGAAACTTATTCTATGGTAATCCATCAAGTTAACTATTCTTATAGATTATAATAGAATATCTAATTAATATCTGATTAGTAATCTACTTTTTACCTCTCGCTAAGAGAGGTATTGAATTCATGCTAAAAATCGCATGTCCAGATTTTAGTGAATAAGCACATTTTAAGGTTCCTAGAAACCGATTATAACATTTTTACGATGATGTCCGTATGTGTGTGTGGATGTGTGTGTGTGTGTGTGTGTGTGTGTGTGTGTGTGTGTGTGTGTGTGTGTGTGTGTGTGTGTGTGTGTGTGTTTGTGGATGTGTGGATGTTGGATTCACGATTTCTCAAATACTATAAGACTTAAGACATTTTAAACTACGGATTCCTCAATCTAACAATGATGGGAAGAGTTGATTAAGTTTTGGTAACAATTGGACAACCGGAAGTAGTAGTTACAAGAAAAAAATCACGTAAATATTATTTATCGAAAATTTATGTAAATACTTATATTAAAGAACGTTAAATTCTTTATTCGATAAATATAAATTCATTATTATATCTTCTATACAATTAGAGATAAAGAAATGCATATAAAATAATTTGATGTAAAAAATCTCAAATCAAACTACTTCAAGGCAAAAAATTCAAATGTTTGTAATTGACACATAAATGTCACTGTCAAAAATATTTGTATGCCACGGTCAAAAATATTTGTACATCATTATGAAGAATATGAAAATAAAAAAAAGTCAACAACGCAAAAGGATATACGTAAAAAAAGAATATAAAAGGAATTTGCGAAAAAATGACAAATATAAAGAAAAAGAAAAGGAAAGTAGAAAAAGAAAATTTCAGGATATTGAATATAAAGAAAATGTATGTATTGTACATAATTTATATTAAAATATCCCATAGATTTTGCAAATATATGTGAGAATTATTTTGTAGTGAGACATGAATATATGTATTTGTATTTAAAAATATTTTTCGTTTTATGCGTACAACCAGGTAAAATATCTGGCGAGAGGTTATGTGCTGGCCACATCAGATTTTTCGTATTGTGTTAAGTAAACTAAACTTGACACGGAATTTTTGAAATATTTTTCATTGTAATATCACTAAGAAAAAATACCTATACAAAAAAGTTCGCTGATAGATAAACATTTTGCTTTTTTACATAATTATTTATTACTTCTCATCTAACCAAAATTTCGGAGATAGAATTTGCTTGAATAGAAAGTCAATAATTGAACTGATTGTGAAAAGTCAAACCTTTTACTGTAAGATTAAGATTAAATATTTAATGAATATAGACTTAGAAAATCTGATATGACCAACACCAAACGTCCCCCAAATTTAATACCGCAAATTCTAGTTCGTTTGTCTCAGGTGTAAGCAACCCTCGACTCGGAATTACTTTTAGAGGAAATTAAAAATAATCCTATTTCAAAGAATTGCCAAACTAAATAGTTTAAAAATCAAAATATTTTGTTATAATCAACAAAGCAGATTGGCACACCCAGCAATGGTTAATATGACGTGATGATATATTTATTTTATAACCAACATACGAAAATGTTTAAAATATTTTTTTGATAAACTGAATTTCTCCCAATTCGATTGGTTGAAAATTGAAGAATTTAAAATGCAGCTGATTGATTTCCAGTCTAGTTCAATATGGATTCAAAAATTTATTGAAACAAGGAAAGAGTTATGAAACAGAAATATTGACAAGTAATATAAGTGAAAATGCTAATAACAAAATTTTGGAAACATGGAATGCGTTACCAGACACATTTAATTGTTTGAAGAAGCTGGCTCATGCTATTTTAACAATATTTTCATCAACCAAAGCCTGCGAGTCATTATTTTCAGAGATGAATAACATTAAAGACTCGGTTAGAAATCGTTTGACAGATGACTCCAGTTCAGCATGCATTCTGCTAAAAGTAACATCTCACAACTCTAACATATGTTATTTGTCATCTAGCCTGCAACAACAGAAGTCACATTAATTTTACTTTAATTTAAATTACGCGTATAATTGAAACATTGCAAAATGTTCCTATTTTGTTGTAGTAAATAAAGAGTTTTGAGTTGATAGTATTTATTATTATTATTTTCCCAATAATCACAAAATCAAAATTATTTGATGGCACGTCTATGATCTCAGTAAACATTACTTTAGAAAAATGGCACGTTGATACTTAAAGGTTCGCCATCCCTGGTTTAGTTGATTCTTCTTATTTTAGTCCCAGGAGTGTGTAGTTAAGCTCTGTCCATGTATATTAAAATTCAATTGTTTAAAGTATCAAACAAAAATCCCATTATTTAACATATTTCTATGTTTTGAAAAACGTGAACTGAAATTTGAATCCATTTTTCAAAAATGTTTAGCAGTTTATCGTAATGACACCAATTATTCAACCAAAATGTATCAGCAGCCATTGAAAGTAGCCATCGTCGCATAATCCGAATATATAAACAGTTATCGACGCATGGTTGGCAATAAAGACTATAATAACAATAATATCAGCTACAAATTTTGATGCGTGCACAGTGGAAACACAAAATCCGATCAGGCATCGTAGGCGGCCGCGTCCGCGTTTAGAGCGTCAAATTTAAACAAGTGATTAATATGCGAGTACATGTATGAAGAGTGATCAGCAGCCGTGATTTATGTCAAACAAACGCCATTCGCCGCAACTGACGTGATTAGCGATTAGTTCTTGTTTTACACCATGGGAACGGATTGCTTGTGTATCTTATTGCCAGTGAAAGTGATGTTTGATAATGTGCAGTTAATTAAAATGGCAAATCACCCCATTGGAATTTGATCGGTGTCATTAGTGTCAATGGGCCGATTTTGTGGTTCGCTGAATTCGAAGCGATAAATGTGATAAGGTTTTATTTACTCATCCCATACATTTAAATGTATTGTGAAATTGATGGAACAAAAGCGGTTTTTGTTTTGGCTGGTTTAATTTAACAAATTTGTAATGAGTTTCAATGGGAAATGAAATTTGTTCTCTCGAGAATAAAACTCTAATTAATATACTATACCTGTTCGGCACACCTGACCATAAATAACTCAAACTCGGTGACAGTATGTGAATGTACCAATGAGAAAAAATATTCAATAACCATTTGCTCTTTCATTCGTCATAAAAAAAATTATAAGATCTTAATTAATTGCAAGAGGATTAAATTTCAAAGAAAAACTTCCTAACTAAACGTAATTTCACTCCATTGACTTATATCTTTTGTAGAGATCTGTTTAAATTTGTTTCATTAGTTGAGACAATTTGTAACTATTTTCTTTTAATAGCAAAGTCAAACTTTTATACTTCTGAGATACCAGATTTAAAAACTAAATCGTTGTTATTATGGGAGTACTCTGAGTAATTTTTACTTTTTAATATGTTATTCATATACCTGCATAAGTATTTCTTTTTTGATAAAAGAAGAAGGATATAGTCCAGTCAAGTTATATAAGGTTCCTTGCAAAATTTTTAAAAAATCTGGAGAAGTTCTCGTAAAGCAGGCTGCGTTGTTCAAATGTCTTGTAGTGCAATACCGACTAATAATGCTAAAGATTCCATAGTAAATGTAATTAAAGAAGTTTTAGAGAAAACGGATGCTACGGGAACTTTTTTGGTTTTTTTCACAAAACTGCAAAATTGATTTCTTATAACTGGCCTTGATTCTCACAACATATCCAAAAATTATAGATATTTGACCATTTGCAAGGACACCCGTTATTTCTTTTGTATATGTATATTGTGAAATAGGTTAGGTCTGTTCGTTTAGTTACTATATGCGTCTACGTTTGACTACCACGTTTATACACTTGCGTATCGTGGCTTCGTGGCAATGGGGTCCGGTGCTGATTTTTAGTTTGAATATAATAATAAATTTTAACATTTATTCTACTTTCAAATTCGTTACGAGCCGCTTTCTTTTTACCAAGAATATCAACTCCGAGTAATATGTATCTACTATATATATACTACCCATTTTCTTCGTCTCTGCCTCCGCAAAACACCACCTTTGAAACTGGATCAAATATATCTTATACATCATAATGCTGTAAATTCTGTCCTATTAATTTTAGAACAACAGTGTAAATACAAAAAATGTTCAGAATTATAAACTGCATCTAAAAAGTCCAAAATTATTGTTTGCATGCGTTTCGTTTGCGAAAAAGAAGCAAAATAAAAGTAATAATTTTTAACTACTTACAGAGTGCCATGAGCACTATCACAAAATTTTAAACAGTTGTATTGCTTGAATTTGACAGATGACATCTGTCATAAAGTTTTAAAAATGATTGAATTCATGAAATTATTTATCAGTAAGCATGGATACATTTGCCATCGCAGAAAAACTCAATGGAACAATATTAACAATTAAATATCAATTAATAAACTTTTATCTGTCAAAGTCAAATAATATGATTAATTAAATTGCATATTTTGTCTTGCATGGCACTCTGTAAAAAGCTTAAAGACGGATATTTTATTTTACGTTTATCTCATGGCAAGAACCTATTATATCAACAAATTTAGGCTAATTTGATGCAGTATTTAATTCTGAACATTTTTTATAGAAAAAGTAGACACACGGTATATATATATATATATATATATATATATATATATATATATATATATATATATATATATATTCTTGTTTGTGTGATTTGTTTGTAAGCATTTGATATTAGAATGATTGAAATAGAAGAAATTAGTTTGCTTGATTCAGAAACATAAACGTTATATCATGTTTCATTAGCATAAGAAATAAACCCGTATTTAAATACTCAAAAGTAAAATGATTTAATGTGTCAAAAACAAATCACACAAACAACAGATTATACCCACAAGCGAATTCATAAGATTATTATATTATAAAAATAATGCAATACTTATATGTTTTATTTTCTACTTCTTATTTTTAAAAACATATTGTTATTTTTAGGAGTAATTCAGTTCAGTTCAGTACGAGGTAAGATCAGTTCATTTTCCCCCTAAAAATACTATAAATTTTCAAATTATGGAATTATGTGACGACATATATTTCAATATGTGCGTTTGGAGTATAAAGCGAGAACTAAAGTTGTTTGCATAATAGGTATATCTGCATTGTCAATAATAACTTTGAAGAAAGTAGTGACGTCATACCATTACGAATAATTAGCGAATAATTAGCATAGAATAAAGAAGCATTTAAAATTAGTCATATTTCCATAAATTAATAAAAAAATATGCAACTTTTTTTAGTGCCTAACGCAATTGTTTAAATGAAAGTTATGTTGTAGCTAGCTGCCGAGAATTATTGTGAAATACATGGCATGCCGAATATTTAAAGAATTCTTACGTTTTTCAGGAGTATCGAATTTCGAATATGTCACATGCCATTGCAATTCCGCCATGATACTTGGTGCTTGATACGTAGTAGATGCGAAGGGTTATGGTATATTCGCCAAGCCAACATCAGATGTTTTGAGGCGGCATTCATCATTGTAATTGAGTATTTTTGTTTTATATATTTAATTATTATGGTTTAGCTATATATAGTTCTAGAATTATATTCAATTTAGTTTTTTTATTGTTTCTTTTTATAAGTTGTTACATATTTACAATGTTTTCGTAAAGTTCTATCTTGTTCATTTGAATAGGTAAGTTATAAATATTCTAAATAAAATTCAAATTCATATATTCAACTAGTAGTGTTACCAACATTTGGTTTTAATTTATGTCAATACATACATATAAATATCCCTACAAGTTCCATCTGGACTTCATGTCATTCATGGGCGCTTGTCCGCCATGACATGCGCTACGAATTAGAATAAGTCTCCTAGAGTCCGCAATTATTATTGGTTATTTGATATAGCAACGGTGCTAATATATAACCACTTACAAAATAGGGCTGATTATGTGTTTTCACTCTTTGTTCCTTTTGAAATTAAAAGCTTTTTGGTATTGTATTTTGCTTACTCAGCATAATATATGAAATTAATGTGCAATAGGTATGTAATTTATAAAAAGCTAATATACTTGGACTGCCTTCCAAAATATATAAAAAAATTAATTCGTAAAAGCCGCAAACAAATACCCAGTTCCATAACGGATAGTTCGACTATTCGCATCGGCGTGGTGTGCGATAATGGCAGACATAACATGTGGTAATGAGGAAAGATGCTTGTGTTGGTCTTGGTCCTCTTAATGCCGGCCCTGGCCCCAGGTGTCAGGCCGCCACATTCATTCCCCCAATGTTCTGTTCGTTGTTTCTGCACTATCTTCTTACACACAAATCTCGATTTCTCTGACGTGTTCCACTTTTTCTTCTTGTTTCTTTCTTGCCTTTATTTTTTCACTTCCAACACGAAGTTACGTGTTACCTAAAGTTAAGAACTGGCAATTAATTATGTGCTAGGGACTAGGGACACATTCTTGTTTATATGAACGTAGCTCACCACCTAGCGCCAAAGGTTTTTGTTTTTATTTTGGTATTTTATTTTCTGTTTATCCTAGGAAATAGAAAAGGGTGATATTGGAATTACTCGTATGTCGAAAATCATTTTAACATTTTTACAATAACATTTGGTCCTTGGGAATGTGTGTATGAGCACAAATGTGGGTGTGTGAATCCTGCATTTGAAAATCTCTAGCACTAATTTGAAAAGAAAATTATTATACAAAATGTCAAATATTATAATTTCTGTAAGATTATACCATAACGGATTTAAATATTTAATTTGTTGAATGTGTTATAAGAATATTTATTGTACATTTGCATGTTTTGACTTGATTAGAAATTAGCATGTAAAACAATCATTATTACTAATTATCATATAAGTAATAAAGTATACTTAACACATATACTTTAATTTTTGCATATTATAATACATGTTTGAAAGAAAAAATACACATATAGACACAAATGAAGTTTCATTATACAGTGTGGGATTAAACTATGGAATACTAAAACAAAACAGCAAACTCAACGGGTTTTTTTAAAACGCTAAAACACGTCGATTTTAGTTTTTATAAAAACACATTAGTACGTGCGATTCACCTTCCCACTTTTTTAGTTATGACGTCATCACAAAAACAGATTTTTAGTAGTACAATCCGATAGTGCAAATAAATCCTTAGGTTGCATAACAAAAATTCTGAGAAAAATCGTGTTGAACATTTAATAATAATGAAAAATGAAGATACCTAGATTTCATTTTTCAATTTAGAATTTTTTGCATATCATGAAAACTGAAAAATAAAATCTAGGTTTCTTGATTATTCATGTGGGGTCTCGTGGCCGCGTGCCTGAGTGTCTGGTCGCGAATCTGGAGAACCGTGTTCGATCCCGACCGACGCCAAATATTTCCAATTTTAAATGGCACAAAATTGACCCCTGTGGTGCACTCTCCACGCCAGCAATGAGTGCCCGTGTGGAGACGCCTAGTAAACACCCGCACGGTACAAATATATATATCATCATTACCGATATCTGTGAACAAAGCAGATTGGCACACCCATCAATGGGTAATATGCCGGGATGATATATTTATTTTATTTATTTATTTGATTATTCATTATTATTAAATGTTCAGCTTGATTTCAGAACTTTTGTTATGCACCCTTCTGATTTATTTTCATGATCATAAAGGGAAGAACATGGAGGTAGAAATAAAAAGGAGGGAGGCTACTGCATGGAAAGTGAAGCCAGCTACCCCCCGACTCAAACATGTTATTTCATGTCAAGCGAGAGCTCATATGCTCGGTATCCCCACCGCCTTATGTCAAATTTCATGCAAGCATTCCCACTTGGCTTCACTCTTCTCGTCTAAAAGCTCACTTCATACTCCCTCCTCTATATTTCTACCTCCATGGGGAAGAAAATTACTATTCACTATTAAAAAATTATATTGTCATTTTTACCTTCCGTCACCTTTAGGTAAGGAAGGAATTGTCTTTGGTCAAAAAATTCGGTGGTGAGTTTTTGATGAATAAGCACGTTTTAGGGTCCCTAGAATATGATTTTACTATTTTTACGATGATGTCTGTATGTGTGTGTGTGTGTATGTATGTATGTATGTGTGTCTGTGTGTGTGTGTGTGTGTGTGTGTGTGTGTGTGTGTGTGTGTGTGTGTGTGTGTGTGTGTAACAAAATTTTCGTCTGCGATAACTCTAATACTACAATTCTAAAAATTATAATTCTTTCGTATTTGTCTTCGTTACATCCATGTGAAGAGCTGATTAGATTTTGGTTAGAATTGGACAACCGGAAGTACCTTAAATTGAAGATTTTAACAGTTTTTCTTGAAAAAACTATGTTAAATATCATTTTTTCACATTGAATGTTATTATAAATATTAAAGAATATTTTATTTTCTATACGGTTTGACTGCATTTTATACTTAATATTAAATGGATACAGAGTTAATAAATTATAAAGAAATTAAATTTCATAAAGTAGCCATAGCTATGGAAACAGCTACTATATTAAGAAAATTTTGATTGAAAGATGTCAGTGTCAAGTGAAATTGACATAGTGTGTTTGTCTTATAATTTTACTGGATATATAGGATCTTTTGCTATAAATTGTATGGAATTTGCATAAAATATATGCAACTTCCGGAAGGTAAAGTACAAGAAATATAATCTTTATATAATAAGGAACTTTCTGTATGAAATTTGTACAAAATACATAGAACTGACGGAAGGTAATGTGCTGGCCACATCAGATTTTTTTGTGCTGGCATCATAACTAAAAAACAAATGAAAGTGGGAAAATGAATCGTACACATTAATGTGTATTTTTAGAGTTTAAAAAAAAAACCTGTAGACTTTAATCCCACACTGTATATAATATATTTTATATCGATATTATTTGTTTACTTTAATCAGAAAGAAGCCGAATCTATTAAACATCTTTCCATCAGGCAAATACAGTGCTTGTAAAGCTTCAAGAGTTTTGCTAAATTGAACTGGACCCTAACAAGGGCAGGGACTGCGATTGACCAGCGCTGTCACACGGAAAATGTACCATTTGTCAAAACTACTACCCAGCTGACAACTTTGCGCCGGAGTCCTGGATACGCTGGCTATCGTTATAAAAGCTAGATCATTAGTGTTGCTTTCAAGCATTAAAACTGATGCACATTTCACATTTTCGTTTAGAATACGTTCAAATAATAATTAAATCTAATTTCATTTAAAACTACTTATCGTAGCGTAAGTTAGTTGGTACTAAAGGAAAAGGAATAATGTAAATATGGCGGAAAGAATAGTGGCAGATTTTAAAACACGTATTGGTATTCTTTCATTGACACTATATTTCAAAACCAGAAAGAGACAGTTTCTTTATGTCTGCGGTAAAATATTGTCAAATATGCTCATTTTGAAACACTCCTCAATAGTAATGGCAAAAGTACTAGCATATATCGATATATCGAAATCATTCGATATATTTTGAAGCTATATCGATATATCGGTGATGTAGAAAAAAAAATCGTAATAAATAAATAGAAATACAACTTAACGGTTCATTTATTATTGTACAAAACAAACAGGCATAAGCATAAGCAAATTAAGGATTGATTTTCATGAAATTTACATTGATTTTAAAAGAGCATATGACTCTATACCCTACACGTCAGTGTGGAATGGAATGAGAAACATACGTACCCCAGAAAAGCTTATCAAATTAACAAAAATGACAGTAGCAAAAAGCAGACACAAAAAGTAAAAACAGGGGGTAATAAAACAGAAGCATTTACCCCGAAGATTGAACTCAGACAAGGGGATGTCTTGTCACCAATGTTATTCAACATAGTATTTGATGCAGTAATAACAGCTAGTGTGGAAAATTGCGAAGCATATTTATTTAGAAATAAATACCAGATACTGGGATACGCAGACGACATAGCCTTGATCTCATCAGACCTAAAAATAGCGATTGACATCTTTGAAGCAATTAAGAGAACGGGAAAAGAAATTGGCCTAGAGATAAACAAAGATAAAACAAAATATGTTCAGCGGAGTCGGAAAACAAATAACGCGGAAAAAATTGTATCGGAAAAGGCAGGTATAAAGAAAGATACCGAGTTTAAGTATTTGAGATTTATAACAAATAGTACCAACGAACTGAATACAGAAATAGAGGCAAGAATAACAGCTACTAAAGCTTACTATAGTCTCCAACCTAGGGCCGCTTTTATTTAATTTATTTATCAATGATATCACACGTTGCTTACAATACTCCAACTCATTGTTATACGCTGATGATCTGAAGCTATTTAAAACTATCAATTCATATGCGGATCACTGTCTACTTCAGTCCGATATTGATAATCTTCTGACTTGGTCATCTTCCTCACATTTATATTTTAATATCAAAAAATGTAAGATCATGTCATTCTCAATGAAACGTAGTATTTCTTCTTTTTCCTACCGGATGGGTAGTAATTGTCTCAACCGTGTTGAACTGCATAAAGATTTAGGAGTTTTGTTCGACCCTAAATTACATTTTGGTCCGAATTACGACTATATTATTAATAGTGCTTACAGAAATTTAGGTTTCATTATTCGAAATTCACATTGTTTCAACAATCCAAAAACTCTTATTTCTTTGTACAACTGTTTTGTAAGGTCTAAGCTCGAATACTGCCTCATTGTCTGGAACCCAATATATGATAACTTTAGTAAGCGAATTGAGTGGGTACAGCAGAAGTTTGTCAGATATTGCACTCGTAAAATTTCACCCTCATTTAATCTTTTAACATACAGTTATTCTGCTGCTATACATACATTTGACATGTATACACTTGAGGACAGACGTAGGATATATTCATGCCTATACCTTTATAAACTAAATAATCTGGTTGATGATAATTTCGCTTTAAGTCAAATTAATTTTTCCGTACCACGTTTGCATTCCCGTTCCAGTAATACTTTTTACATTCCTATTATACGTAACAATTATGAATTAAAAAACCCTATTAGAAGACTATGTGTTTTCTATAATGAAATTGAAAACAAGTGTTTTAGTGAACTAGACATTTTCTATCATATATTTACTCAATTTAGAACTGTTCTCTACAATGAGTTAAACTAAGTGACACATTAGTTCACTTATTTTTTCTTATATTTTTATATTTGTAAACTTCATATATTTTTAAATTTGTAAACTTCTGTATTTTTTATTCTCTGTATTTCCATACTCTGTCTATTCTTGCCTGTTTATTTTGTATATATTGTTGCCTCTCCCATGTTTTTGGGATACTCACGTATCTTGTTTTGGGGGAGAATAAATAAATAAATAACTAAAATGTACTGAAGTCAAAGATTGTTACTCGTCATACTAAAATTAGAATATATAAAACAATAATAAGACCAATTCTAACTTACGAATGTGAATCTTGGAACCTAACAAATAGAATAATAAATAAACTTGCCATTTGCGAAAGAAAAATTTTAAGAAAAATAATAGGCCCAGTCAAAGATGGCGACATTTGGAGAACAAGGATGAACTTTGAACTGTATCTGTGCAAGCCAGGTATAAGTTTTAAAGAAAGATAGAGTTATTAACAGAACTATTTCGATAAAATGTTTCATTCTTAGTAAAAAAGAAAAAAACCGTCGTGCATGCAAATGTCTATTATATTTGTGAATAAGAATCGTCGGAAAAAGTACTCAAAATAAAATATATAATATTTTTCATTCGCAACATTTTTATTTCAATTTATTCTTTTTTACTTTTAATATAGAATTTATTGAAATAAATTAAAATATAACATTTTATTAAACACTAGAGTATGATGATAACAAAGCATTAAATATAAAATTGTTGATATGTAAAAATTGTTTTTCAGCATATTATACAAACATATGTAATTTTTACTCATGTATATAGTGATTATCTCGCCTATTGAATTATAACGAAATGTATGTGCATCACCATCGACATAATACAAATTGAATCCGGATTTTTAGTTTTGAAATTTAAATCGGGGATAATTTTTCATTAGTAACTAGCATGATTTATGTTAGGTTAGCAAATTAATCTTCGGATAAAATATGGGTTTCATTCGCAATGACAACTAATTTGAATGCTGATTTTAAGCTTACAAATTTCATCCACTTTCAATGTTCAGATGTATTCGACAGATGGGACGCAAAAAACATAATTTTACTAGAAATCAATAAAGAACTGGATTTGTGTGTTCATGTAGGACGTATTAGTCTGGCGATTTAATAACAGATGCTTTTTTTATCAGTGAAGACATACAGGGTGTCTTACAACTCGCGCCCAGAGCGAATGAGGCAAGACGAGACTGCACTGGGATGTGTAATTTCGAAAAAAAAATCTAGCTTAAAAGATATTTGAGAAAAGACGTCTTAAAATTGACCAATCAGAGACCTACACCTTTAACGTGTGTTTGGTGGTGTGTTTGCCGTGATTTTACGTTACTAGGGTTTTATACAAATCAAATCTTTAAAATATGTGGGCGACTGTAGTTTTCGAAAAATGTCAGTGTCAAATTAAATTTGACAAGGTGAATAAAAAAGGCAAATTGTTACCATGTATTCAGCCGCTGATTACTTAGAAATGATTATAATTATCGGAGAATGTGGACGTAACGCCACAGAGGCAGCACGAGTCTATTCCGAACGTTTTCCGGATAGAAATCTTGTGGATCATAAAGTGATATTGAGAGCCATCGCAAGGACGCATGAGACCGGTCAAGTTATGCCAGATCAAATGACAATAATATTTTCGTTTAACACATTTTACACAGCTGCCACAACATGTTGCACTTTATGATATAAATGATGATCTCGGATGACACCTACGCTAACCTAAATTTGTTGACAGTGAAAAGTCAACTCTAAAGTGTCAAAATTACAATAAGTCAAACAAATTTTGTAACTCACTAGTAGTATTTTTAAAACCTAGCAACCAGTTTTATTTTGTAATAACATCATCACACCTCAAGATATCCTTCCGGGATTGGTGGAAAAGTCTTGTAACTCCGTTATGCAAGCGGCCACAAATTATTTTCTTCTATTTGTTGGCAACCTATTGTCGTCGGCAAGTGTCAGTTTCGTCTGGGGCGCGAGTTGTGAGACACGCTGTATAACTAGGTAGGTAGATAGGTGTTCGGTGTATATAAAAATCTAAACAATAGTTATTTATGATATGTGTTAAAAGTGACATTTTATTTTGTGAGAAGGAAGTTTGGAACACGACGCGAAGCGGAGTGATCCAAACCTTCGAACAAAACAAAATCACTTTTAACACATATCATACTCTACTTTTTCTACAAACACTATTTTTTAATTTAAATTTGTATTTCTAATATTTTTTTGATATTCACTTTTAACACTAGTCTCAAAAGTAACAATGATCTGTCACTTTTAACACTGGTGTCATAAAATGACATTTTTAACGCTATAAAACTCTCAAAATATTCAGAAAAATATGTATATAAATCATTTCGAAAAAGATAATCTTTTATTAAATTGAAGATTTTAATATAAAAATCTTCTGTGTATTTCTAAATACATTGAATTATTTTATGAAACGTTTTAATTTTACTTTTAGTATTTATTTTTTAAAATTAAGTATTTGAAAAACTTGAAATGAAATCTATTTCCACAAGGAAGGAAATTGTAATATTCTATACCGTTTACCTTTGAAATAAAACGAGTATGCTCTTTAAGCTAATATACATAGATCTGACCACGATCTGACGGAAGGTAATGGGCTGGCCACATCAATTTTTTTCCTTTAATTCCCATTCTAGTAGTATTCATCTTTTTCGTAAACAATAACTTTTTCAGTTTTATTTATAAAGCTCTCAAAATATTCAGAAAAATATGTATATAAATCATTTCGAAAAAGATAATCTTTTATTAAATTGAAGTTTTTAATATAAAAATCTTCTGTGTATTTTTAAATACACTCAATTATTTTATGAAACGTTTTAATTTTACTTTTAGTATTTATTTTTTAAAATTAAGTATTTGAAAAACTTGAAATAAAGTCTATTTCCACAAGGAAGGAAATTGTAATATTCTATACTGTTTACCTTTAAAATAAAACGAGTATGCTCTTTAAAGTATGTTGTGTAAATCGCGGCATTATTAAACCTCTAGCAATGTTTGCATTTTATTGCTGGTCGCAGCAAAATGAACGGCAGCAAACTAAACATAGCGCTAGGTAGGCAATAACGGTGTTTGTAAACCTGACATATTCGTTCCGAGTGCATGAACCATTGACTATGTATTTATTTACATTTCCTCTTCTAATTTTTATGCATCTCGTTTCGGAAACTGATATTATTAAATATTGGCAAATACAAACATGTATTTTGTGTATATAGGAAAATTAATACACGTTGTGAAAATTCATGTTTTCCCATTAACGTATGTTTACTGCTACATATAAAATCAAATGACGAACGGATGTGAAAAAACAATAGCAATTGGATTGTGTTTGAATGCGGACGTGCCGCGCGCATTGCATTAAAATGGCTGCATTTCCGCCATATTATGCGCACATGTGCATCCCGCCTATCTTTTTGATGCATTTGTTATTCAGAGCATTTTATTATTACATTAGTACCAAATCATATATTCACAAATACACTTTGTGATATCGAATAAATTATTTAAACTAATTTTAATATTTATACATACTTAGTGATTCATTATAGTCCCTCACTTCAATTTCATTTCAACATTTCCGCATAATTTAATTACTATTTATGTGTTTATAGTTGGATTCTCCTGAAAAGAAGATTTCAATTTGATAACTTTCACTAAAACTGTTATTGTACTGTTAATGAGTAATACCTACTAAATATGGCTGATATTCATGTGAATTATATAATACCTAAAATTAAAATTTTGAAATTGAGAACTTATACGTAAAACGTAGTAAAAAGACTGATAAATCAAATATACTGTTCGGATAAAAAAAATCTGATGTGGCCAGCACATTACTTTCCGTCAGTTATATGAGGTATTTACGAAAATTCCACCGGTGAACTGTTACCGGTAAACAGCTTTTTATCAGGTTATAGCTACCGGAATCGATATTTTAAGAACGCAAGTGGTAAACAGGGTAGATCCATAACCTATGAAAAAATTTGAAAATTTAAAACAGGTTAGAAATTTGACGTAGTTAACAAACTGAGCAGAGTCCTACTTTGAACACATTTCCACTAAAACGCGCGCGCTTCGCTTTGCATCACTACCTTTTTTTGAGAATAGATTCTTCATGAATCCGGTAGATGGATCTGGTAGATATTGAACAATTTTTGAACACGGTAATTTTTTACCACTCGTATTTTCGAACACAGTCAGTAGATGCGGTATCTACCAGTAGAATTTTCATAAATGCGTATGTATTTCCTATAAAATCCATACAGAGAGTTCCTTGCAAAAGATTCTAAATTTCTTGTGTGTACAAGTGTCTCATTTTCGATGTTCTTTTAAGGTATCTCTGGTAATACTAATGACAGAGCAAAACCATTTGCACATTCCAGGGTCAACTTTTCCAGAAATGTTTAATAGTCACCACACGACATTTCGATCTTCTTTTGTTTCTGAGCTACAGGCAAAAATTCGTTTTTCGCTCATTTTGAAGATATCTCATATCTTATTTATTATAAAAGTTAGAGAAAAAATGTTTTTACAAAAAATTTACCGTTTTTTAAATATAATAAAATGGCGTAATTAGATTTTTTGAAAACTTAATGATTCTCGAGATATAACACAAATTTATGATTTTTTAAATGGGAATCTATGTTAAAAACAGTCTCGTCTTTTTGCTTATTTTATAAGCTTTTCAATGATATATAACAAGTCTACATTCTCTTGTTTTAAATTTGAATAAGAAATAATTATTAATTTATTGGGGTGAAAAAATTTAAAATTATTAAGAAACAAATGAAAAAAACTATTACAGATCATCATTTGCATATTTCTAATAATATTTGTTTCAGTTTTACTCATTTTTCCATTTATTTACTTCAAAAGCGTTTTAAAAACCATCTTTTTCAGATTGTGTCAAAGCCAACTATAACGTCGGTAACTAGTAATTTAACTTTCCCGAAAATAATTGGTTAAGAATAATTCTGAGAACATGATTAATAGATATTAAATCAAAATAAACAAATGATGATTTGTAATAATTTTTTTCATTTGTTTTTTAATAATTTCCAATATTTTCACCTCAATAAATTAATAATTCGTCTTTTATTAATGTTTAAAACAAAAGAATGTAGGCTTGTTAGATATCATTAAAAAGCTTCTAAAATAAGCAAAAAGACGAGGCTATTTTCAACATAGGGTCCCATTTAAAAAATCATAAGTTTGTGTTATATCTCGAGGATTATTAAGTTTTCAAAAAATCTAATTACGCAATTTTATACTATTTAAAAAACGGTAATTTTTTGTAAAAAAATTTTTCCTCTAACTACCGTAATAAATAAGATATGAGATATTTTCAAAATGTGCGAAAAACGAGTTTTTGCGTGTATCTTAAAAACAAAAGAAGATCGACTATTAAACTTTTCTCGAAAAGTTGACCCTGTAATCTGCAAACGGTTTTGCTCTATCATTAATAGTACCCGAGATACTTTAAAAAAACATCGAAAATGAGACATCCTGTACATTACCTTTCGACAGTTGTATGTATTTTATAGAAATTCCATACAGAAAGTTTCGAGCAAAAATAGTATATGTTTCGAGTAAAATTATAACATAAATATACTACGAAAATGTCAAATGCGCATCTTTCAATCACAATTTTCTTGCTGTTTCTAACATAGCTGACTAATTTATAAAATTTTATTTCATTACAATTTTATAACTCCGAATCCATTTAATATGAAGTATAAAATGCAGTCAAATCGGAATTTATGTAAAATTACGAATTCAACGATATGCATGAAGTGAATTTTTATTGAATTAAAATCTAATTATTATTGTTATTAACATATAAGTTTTTTATTATATTTAATATTGAAATCCCCAACAATGTACTTTTTTATTCTAAAAAATGTAATTAAATTTACATTTTACTTTCAAAGTTAATCCAAGAGACATTTTGGCCGGTAAAATATCGATTAAAAAACAATAAAATGAATTCATATTTCTTTCTTTGTTAGAGGCTTAGCCACAAAGTTTGGTAACTGGAAGACACCTCGGGATTATATTCCAGTACATTTACCACCCTAAATTCGGCGGCGTCATTCATTTTACAAGTTCGGCTTTTATTTTTCTGGGATAAGAAATCCAGAGAATAACTTTGCGTCAGTTCGGAACCATCAGCTGTCGCTGGCCATGAAAACATGACGTAGAAAAGGGAGAGATGTTACATCACCAAGTAACCTATACAATCTCGTAAAAGAATGTTCAAGAACGCTTACATATGAAAACCACAAGGGAAAAATGATCAGTCACAAATTTATGAAAATATAACTAACAACGCTTTAAGACAAAGTTTTTATTTGGTAAATTTTTTGTTGCCTACTTTTAGCCCCCACACGAAAATCCAAAAAAGTCGGCGCCTATGGTTAAAGTTGTCATCCTTGGAAAACAAGTAAGCAGTAATCATCAGCTACAGCTACTTAAACCCCCCCCTCTTTTTACATAGCAAATATCACATATTTAATATACGTATTATTTATAAGTCGTAGATACAATAATTTTTCTGATAGTTCAAATATTAAGCATTTATTTGTAATTTGGTGTCAATTCCATGGCTGTCGTCAAATGAGCAATATTTATAAAATTTCAAAATCGATTTAGTAGGTTACTAAACATGGAAAATAAAATCTGATTAGTGATTTCGGTGCAGAATTTTATTATTTGCAAAACCTTTATTTGAAACATTTTTATCTAAAATTAATAGGTAACTAAATACAGCACCATAGAAACATTAACAATGTATTCCCTATACACAGTGTAAATGAAATAAGTGCATTAAATTTAACCAGTAATGTAACTCGACGAGAGCAACAATATTTCTTAATAACTTTTTTTCTAAGTCTTTTAGATTTTGAGTTAAAATTCTTTAAAGATTTGCTGCATATTTCGGCGCGCGCCCATTGAGAACAAATGGCTGATACTGTAATCAAGTGGAATATAAACAGCTCAAAATTTTTCGATTATCGGTTACACTTGCAGTCACAGTAATTAATAAACGAATCAACGGAAATAACATTTATTATTAATTAATTCGTAATAGTACAATTTTTAAAATAAAGAAATTTAAATTTTGGATAACAAAATTATAAAGTTGCGTATTAAACCAGGCTTTAATCACCTGTGAATAGAGGAAGACAAGGAGGAACAAGGGAAGAGCAAAAGCATAGTTATTAGGTTATGAGATGATTATTTATCGTCGACAAATCATAATAGTTTAAATTCGTTATTCAAAAAATGTAAGTACAAACTTTTGTCCACTTAAACAAGGTACATGAGTACCAATAATTAGTCGTCCATTTATTGTTCCCGCTCAAACATTTTTTAATGAAAATTTTTACAGCATTTTCGTCTGTTGAAATGTATATTGTGCATAATAAATACACCTAAATAAATAAATAAATAAATAAATAAATATATCATCACGGCTTATTACCCATTGCTGGGTGTGCCAATCTGCTTTGTACACAGATGCGGTAATGATGAAATATTTGCACCGTGCGGGCGCTTACCAGGCGTCACCTCACGGGCACTCATTGCTGGCGTAGAGAGTGCACCACAGGGGTCAATTTTGTGCCATATAATATTCGAAATACACCTTCCCAAGTAAATTCAATCCCATTAATGAACATTATGAGCCATTCGCAAAATCGAAGTCTGCTGAAAACATTGATCTTTTTGCACATGATATGGATACAACTGTTGCTTTATTTAAAATTGTCATATGTGACACTTCGTATTGTGATAAATATGTACAAGATTAACAAATGTGCGAATATTAGGAACAGTATGATTTGGAAACGCTCCGTCTAAATGCGTTGGCAACTTTATAATACTGTCTCTATATCAGCCACAAATTAAAATGTAGTAAAAATACGAATAAATAAATAAACCATAGGTAAGTAATTACAATATCTGTATACTCGCTATTTGTAAACGTAAGCATTTTGACAGAATTTTACCTGATAAACAAGTTTATTACTAATGCCAAAATATAATTGCAACAACTGACAAAACTGTCAATTGCTAAAACAAAATGTTTCATAGCTATTGCTACTGCATTCAATTATTAGAAAAATACGTGGAACGACTCGTCAATTTACGGGGTGGTAAAAATGATAAAAAAATATGCGATTTCGAGAAAAAGTTATTAAGAAATATTGTTGCTCTCGTCGAGTTACATTACTGGTTAAATTTAATGCACTTATTTCATTTACACCCTGTATAACAGATTGCAAGTAAACACCCGATATACCTAAACTTCCACTATAGACTATAGATGGAGTATTTCGATAAAACACAGTTTCCAACTAATATTTACAGATTATCAGAAATTTTGCAGCTCATAAAATATTTAACAACCCCAATCTAAGCTACCTGTGCACTACCGGGTTTCATTACAACATTTCCTAAGTATATGTAAGGTGCATAATTAAGTAACTTAGCGAACATTAACTTAACTCCTTCAGCTTTAGTTATAATGTAATTTAAAATTAAGATAATGGAAAATTTGTTACCTTAATTGGAGCAGTAATACTTTAATACTTTTAATAAGAAAAGTATTTTTCAAGTACCTATTATTATAAGATTAAGAATAATCCTTTGAGAATAGTGGTGGGTAGTATTCCAGTGTATACCTAAAACGAAAAACAAAATATTAGTGGAGAATACAACTAAATGAATTTTATTTTTGTTATGAAAACTAACAAACTAATACAGAGAATAAATATTTATTTATGTTTGATATTATTTGATCTATACAATAATTTAGGAAATAAATTTTCGAAATTTATGCAGCTATATTTTGCCTTTTATTGTCGCCATAAATTACCAAAATAAAATACTGGTAGTTATAATGGCAAATATTAAAATTTATTAAGTAGAAATAATATTTTTATTCTCATGTTCAATAAAAAAATCAGAGGGAATAATGACTATATTCCCTGATCATTATTTTCTGCGGGATTTATAGGTACCTATATATACATGCAGCATAGACCATATATATTCACTAATCGTAGATAAAGTATTGTAACGTTTTTATTTATCTGGGTGAAGTGTAAATATTAGACAATTATTATTGATTAAAATAAAAGTTTATTATAACAATAAATAGATATTAAATATAATTAAAGATGATAAATATAACGAACACTACGATTAAACAAATATTAAAGACTAATTAAGACTAAGAATATTATAAGACACTTAAACACTAAGATTATTTATTTAAACAATATATAGCTCACTTATTTATTTATACAACTATATTTATTTATGTTTAGCACTCATCGACTATCTTTTTATATCACCAAATGTTTAACACGCAACGCTTATTTATATCAGACTGTCCAGTGCCTTCGCTAACGGTGCTTATATACCCTAGCCGAAAATTCGAGAACTCACTGGAACACTTCTAGATAAAACACAATAGGTTACATCAACCGCGTAATTAAGCAGGCTCCGACCAGTCGGTTGCATCATCGCTAACAATAGACACTCGCTCGTCCCTGCGACAGCGGCGGCGACACCGACGGGGACAGAGGCGGTAACAGTGGCGGCGACGGCGGGCACTGCACATTATAGTATATTCTAAGGGTGGTAACATTTTGAAAACCTTACAATAAAAATAAAATATTATTTAATATATATATATATATATATATATATATATATATATATATATATATACGGTGTTAATTAAAAAGCGGGCCATGGGCGTTTAACATGGGAAATCAGTTTTTCCTTGCGCAAAACTTCCCATTTAATTTTAAACAAAAATGTTTCAAATAAATGTTGTAGAGAATTAAATTCTACAGCAGTATCACTAAACAGATTTTATTTTGCATGTATAGTAACCTGTAAAATACAATTTGAAATTATATAAATATTACTCATTTGTAGTGATAGCAATGAAATGCATATCGTTTGAATTGTCAGAATTTCAATTTTGCAGGTTACAAATTAAAAATAAATAAAATCTAAGCAATAATTTAGATGTAGATTATAAAAAAAAAATAGTTTGAAGGACTTAGGATAGAATATAATTATCAGTAATTTTTATTTGAAAATCGAATTTCTGACAGTTCAAATGATATGCATTTCTTTGTAATTTTGTTTAAATTCCATGGCTATCACTACAAATGAGCAATATTTATAGAATTTCAATTCGGATTTTACAGGTTACTAAACATGAAAAATAAAATCTGTTTAATGAAGCTGGTGTATAATATAATTATCTAAAAAAATTATTTGTAACACTTTTGTCTAAAATTAATTGGGAACTTTTGCGCAAGGAAAAACTGATTTCCCATGTTAAACGCCTATGGCCCGCGCTTTTTAATTAACACCCTGTATATATATATATATATATATATATATATATATATATATATATATATATATATATATATATATATATATATATATATATCGCATACAGGATGATATAAAATATATAAAATTTTACAGGGTGTCCCAAGCTTTGCTTCTTATAGCAAAAACTGGGCTTCTGTTTACTTTGACAAGGCCTATTTTCCAATGTATTTTGGATACATAACCATGGTTACAATGTACAGTTAAACACGTGATCAGCTAATAACTTTTTATACAACTGGCCCTTAGTTTTTATTGCCAGGACTCATACAGCAAAATTTGTGACATCTCGATTTACTACAAATTAGTAATTTACAGATTTGTACGATGGGAGCGAAAAATTTTTTACTCGTCTATTTTCAGCAAACCTATATAGCCTTCGTCAACAGATTGGTCTGGACTATTTTTGCATAGTGATAAAAGGCAATATAGTCCTGATCTTCCATTTGATATTATACTCGAACAAGGTTTTACTCTTATTATATTTGAACATCAAGTTTTACTATTGTTGCAATCAAGTTTTATCATTGTTGTAATCAAGTTTAAAAATACATATGTCTAACATGTTACTGCAAAATGTTAACATTAGAGTAACATTTATCAAAAAGAGTTATTATCATTAAGGATGTTAGATTTGTAAATTTACTTTTAAATATTAAACGTTTTTGTACGGAAAATGTTTGAGTAGTGGTTGGCTTTCAGCAAGAAGAGAGACAGCTTTCGCGAGATTGAGAACGGCATCTGAGGATTGAAAGTTGGGGATATTGTGGGCTGGTGTAGTGGTAGCTTAGTGATTTCCCAGGGCCCTGGTTCCCGGCTTCCGACCATACAATCACTTTCATTAATCTTAGTGGAGCGCGCAGAGGCAGAGCATGCCGGGGGCGGTGCAAAACACACCGCAGCCTCCACGTCCACAGAGGTGTTAAAAATGATCTATCACTTCTGTTTTCAATTAAGTGGGATTGCGGACCAACCAATCAGGTGATGGCTTCACCGGAAGTTAGTTAGATGAGTCGGAAGTAAGTTAGTGGAGAATTAGCTCCAAATTAACCAACAACTAACCACACCACTTGTACTACTTACGCCCGGAGAATTGTTTAACGATTACCTGTGTTTGAGGATGTTGTGCACTTCACTACGTTATCGACATTATACGAGTAGGTATTACAAAGTTTTGCATAATACATAATACATATCTAGGATATGCGATATTCCGAGTATATATGTATTCATTTCAAAACGAGTACTTAATATCGAAATTAACCTAACCTAACATGAACACAACAAAATAATATCAAAGATGACGCTTGCAGCACCTTACCATTTCGCTAGACGTTTTTTTACCTCTCGCTAAGAGAGGTATTGTATTCATGCTAAAAATCGCATATCCAGATTTTAATGAATAAGCACGTTTTAAGGTCCCTAGTATCCGATTATAACATTTTTACGATGATGTCCGTATGTGTGTGTGTGTGTGTGTGTGTGTGTGTGGATGTTGGATTCACTATATCTCAAATACTATGAGACTTAAGACATTTTTAACTACGGATTCCTCAATCTAACAATAATGGGAAGAGTCCAGTCAGTTTTGGTAACAATTGGACATCCGGAAGTAGTAGTTACAAGAAAAAAATCGTCTAAATATTATTTATCGAAAATTTATGTAAATACTTATATTAAAGAACGTTAAATTCTTTATTCGATAAATATAAATTCATTATTATAGCTTCTATAGATTTAGAGATAAAGAAAGGCATATAAAATAATTTGATGTAAAAAATCTCAGATCAAACTACTACAAGGCAAGAAATTCAAATGTTTGTAATTGACACATAAATGTCACTGTCAAAAATATTTGTATGCCTCTGTCAACAATATTTGTATATTATTATGAAGATTATGAAAATAAAAAAAAAGTCAACAACGCAAAAGAATATACGTAAAAAAGAATATAAAAGGAATTTGCGAAAAAATGAAGATAAAGAAAAAGAAAAGGAAAGTAGAAAAAGAAAATTTCAGGATATTGAATATAAAGAAAATGTAAGTATTGTACATAATTTATTTTAAATCATCCCATAGATTTTGCAAATATATGTGAGAATTTTTTTGTAGTGAGACATGAATATATGTATTTGTATATAAAAATATTTTTCGTTTGATGCGTACAACCAGGTAAAATATCTGGCGAGAGGTTATGTGTTGGCCACATCAGATTTTTCTAGATGTACAGGTGTCTCATTTTCGATGTTTTTTTAAGGTATCTCGGGTAATATTAATGATAGAGCAAAACCGTTTGCACATTACAGGGTCAACTTTTCGAGAAAAGTTTAATAGTCACCATAGGAATTTTCGATCATCTTTTGTTTCTGAGCTACAGGCAAAAACTCGTTTTTCGCTCATTTTGAAAATATATCATATCTTATTTATTATGATAGTTAAAGAAAAAAAACTACCGTTTTTTAAATAGAATAAAATGGCGTAATTAGATTTTTTGAGAACTTAATAATTCTCGAGATATAACACAAACTTATGATTTTTTAAATGGGAACCTATATTGAAAATAGTCTCGTCTTTTTTCTTAATTTATAAGCTTTTCAATGATATATAACAAGTCTACATTCTTTTGTTTTAAACATTAATAAAAGACGAATTATTAATTTATTGAGGTGAAAATATTGGAAATTATCAAGAAACAGCTACTATATTAAGAAAATTCTGATGGAAAGATGTCAGTGTCAAGTGAAATTGACATAGTGTGTCTATCTTATAATTTTATTAGAAATATAGGATCTTTTGCTTTCTGTATGGAATTTGTATAAAATACATACAACTGCTTTAAGGTAATGTACAAGAAATAATAATAATAAATCTTTTATTTCTGCAGATACATTACACTGTATATAGAAAACGTCACAAAATAATAATTTTCTGTATGAAATTTGCATAAAATACATGCAACTGCCGGAAGTTAATGTACAAGAAATAGAATATTTAATTTAGCAAGGAACTTTCCGTATGAAATTTGTACAAAATACATAGAACTGACGGAAGGCAATGTGCTGGCCACATCAGATTTATTTTTTATCTTGCAGGACTAGAAAAAATTTATACCATTGCGGGCGTTTATTAGGCATCACTTCACGGGCTCTCATTGCTGACAGGGGTCACCTTTGTGCATATTAAAATTTGAAATATATCTTTTTCCGTCGGTCGGGATCGAACCCGGTTTCCAGTTTCGCGACCAGGAAATATTGTATTTTCATCTAACAAAATGATATCATTAGACATTTTGTGTTTTAATATTTTATATTTTTTTAGAAGTTTCAGTTTTTTATAGGATGTTTCTTGATGTAAAAGTTTAAGATTATTGGTGATGTTTATTTGATGATGTTTCGTCTATATGGACCCATACAGCTGTAGAACGTTTTTTTAAATGTTCATTAAATCTTGTTTTTAAATTACGTGTTGTTAATCCAATGTAAATTTTATTGTAATTATTACAGCTTATTTTATATATTCCCAATTTTTCTGTATGTGGAAAATACAATCTTTCCTGAACCGCATATATTTAAATCTTTGCCGACATTCCAACACAACGCTTCTTCTTCATCTTTACAATAACCTACCACTTCCCCCAAAATCCTCGTCCATTTTCAATCATTGTGGTTTCCTTCTTGGGCAGTACCACACGTTATATTTACAATTCTACGTTTATCAATGTAATCTTTATACTTTCATTAATTTTTCGGCATCAATATAAGATGTTTTTGTCATTTAAAGATTTTCTATGATATATATTTATTTATATAAGTTTATTTTACTCTACTTATTATTTTCTCTGTTGACACGTGTACCTTTCATCATAAACAAATGTATTTAAACTACTTGCCATTTATTTAAATTTTTATAAATTTTACATTAATATTTACTGCAATTCAAATCTAGTAAAATTGTATAAATATTTATTTATAGACTATAATATTTTATAAAAATTTTAACAGTTCTAACTTAAATATTTATAAATATTTGTTTACATTTTTCAAGTAGTACGTCATATTTCATTTGTTTATAGTTTTTATAAGTTGTAACACTTTTATAACATATCTATATTTCAATATAAATTGTAAAAAATCTGATGTGGCCAGCACATTACCTTCCGTCAGTTCTATGTATTTTGTACAAATTTCATACGGAAAGTTCCTTGCTAAATTAAATATTCTATTTCTTGTACATTACCTTCCCGCAGTTGCATGTATTTTATGCAAATTTCATACAGAAAATTATTATTTTGTGACGTTTTCTATATACAGTGTAATGTATCTGCAGAAATAAAAGATTTATTATTATTATTTCTTGTACATTACCTTAAAGCAGTTGTATGTATTTTATGCAAATTCCATACAGAAAGCAAAAGATCCTATATTTCCAGTAAAAATTATAAGACAAACACACTATGTCAATTTCACTTGACACTGACATCTTTCAATCAGAATTTTTTTAATATAGTAGCTGTTTCCATAGCTATGGCTACTTTATGAAATTTAATTTCTTTATAATTTTTTAACTCTATATCCATTTAATATTAAGTATAAAATGCAGTCAAATCGTATAGAGAATAAAATATTCTTTAATATTTATAATAACATCAAATGTGAAAAAATGATATTTAACATAGTTTTTTCAAGAAAAACTGTTAAAATCTTCAAATGATGGTACTTCCGGTTGACCAATTGTAACCAAAATCTAATCAGCTCTTCATATGGATGTAACGAAGAAGTACACGAAAAAATTAGAATTTTTGTAACTGTAGTATTAGAGTTATCGCAGACGAAAATTTTGTTACACACACACACACACACACACACACACACACACACACACACATACACACACACACACACATCCACACATACACACACACACACACACACACACACACACACACACACACACACACACACACACACACACACACACACACACACACATACAGACATTCTAGGGACCCTAAAACGTGCTTATTGATTAAAAACTCATCATCGAATTTTTTGACCAAAGACAATACCTTCCTTACCTAAAGGTGACGGAAGGTAAAAATGTTAATAATAAAAATGTAATATATTTTTAGAGTCGGCCTGATGATGGACTATCGTCCGAAATCGATCGCCACTTAAATAAATAAATAAATAATAGATTCTGCATCATCACACTAGAGGTGTATCTCATTTTAACCCTTTATCAACATGCAGAACAACCTGGAGAGATTTATCCAATATATTGTTTTGTTGTTCTAATTATGTTCTTTCTATACTTTTTACAGTGGCGTCGATAGGCCATTTCTGAGGGGGCTTGCGCCCTCCCTGTTTAATTTTGCGCCCCCTTTCCGTGTTTTTATTTAAATAAATTATTTAAAAATCAATCTGATTTTTTTACTATTGTATTATGCACTTATTTATCTGCAATAAGCAGCAAGACGATTATGTACCTACGACTTTAGCCGAAGAGGCAAGGTTACCGCTGCTCTAAAATATGAAGCGAAAATTCAAATAAATTATTCCTGTATTAGAACTATTAACGCATTAAAAAATTCAACACACGACAAGCATCCTTCCGATACTAATCTGCATTTCAAAATAAAAATTATTGAAATCTATTAATACTGGATTTTTCTCGTTTTGCCATTAAAATCAAAGTCAAATACTAATAGATTTCAATAATATATTTTTTTAATTCAGGTTACTATGGGAATAATGCGTGTCATGTGTAGAGTTTTTTATAATGTTAATAGTTCTAGTATAGAAACAATTAATTGAATTTTCGCTTCATATTTTAGTACAGGGGTAACCTTTCCTCTTAAGAAAGGTACTATAAGAAATCAAAATGATGCACCATTCAGGCTATAAAAGCGACAAAATTATTTAAAGTTATCCCATTGCAAGGACATAATGAAACAAAAAATTCATCAAATAAGACCAATTTTATAGACTCTAGTTATTAAAAAATTTGATCCTCTTCTCCAGAATTACAATGTACCTCAAAATACACATTATTAGTCACCTACGTCACAAAATCATGTTACAGAGAGTAGTGCAAAATGTATAATACGCAAAATAACTCCGGAAATTAATAATTGTGATTATTTTGCAATAGATGATCCTCGGGACATCACTGCAGAAGAACGTATAAGTATTTGTGTTCGCTTCATTACATTTGAATATCTTCCAAAAGAAATATTTTTATGTTTTAAACACGAAAAAATTTAAATGTAGAATAAGACTGTCAAAAATTATTTCGTTCTAAAGGTGCGCCCTGTTGCGCCGTCCCTGTTAAAAATACCTAGTGACGTCCCTGACTTTTTAACAATACACGTTTATTTTAATAAAATAAAAATAATTATGACAAATAAAGTTTAACTTTTTAATAAAACTCTTATTTTTTGGAAGTATCATAATTACAAATATTTGAAAATTTTGAGCATTTTTATAAAACTTTAACCTCTTGTATTTTGGTAATTAGAAGAGATAAGACCTATGTTCATATAGCATTTTTTGATTAAAATGACCCCAGGAATAAGCTGTTAAAGTTTGTAGCATTAGTTCTGAATCACCTGTATAATATTCGCCACATATCAATACAAATCCCATGTCCAATTGTACGTTGACATTAGTCGGATACCGTACATAAATATTATAATATCTAGAATTGATTTGCTACCAACAGAGACGTATTCGAATTCGAATATGTACAATGTTCGGAGTTCTCAGTATTTATCATTAACACATGCGAGTACGAGTATACTAGATTATTAACAGAATATCCAAGTAGTATAGATTGAATCCTTCCTGAAAATTTCAACTCGTTGTTATGGAGTACAATTACTAAATTACATGATTTTGAGAACAATATAATTTGCTTATAATATTATTCATATAATTATTGGGTTGTATTACGAACAGACTTTCATAATAAAAGCGCTTTTCTGGAGCACATTCCTCATAAGAATATAATGTAAAAGCGCGCTCCATAAAATCGCTTTTATTACAAAAGTGTGCTCGTAATAAGGGCCAATGTCTTTAAGACCCGGTTGTTCCAAGTTCAGATAAAGTAATAGTTTACTATCTATCAGATAAATTTATTCTACCGTCTTAACCAAAGAATAAGATTTTTGGGTTGCTCTATAATTTTTTATTCTCCGTATAGCTAACTGGCAGATAGCTAATAGAAAGATTAAAATTGTGTTAGAGTAGAGTTAGTTTTAAAAGTTGGTAATTTGGCTGTCACAATTTTTATAGAAGTTTGGTTATTTTTTCGCTTTTCTGTGTTTTGGTGCAGTTGTAGTTCGAACGATTAGAAGAGGTGTCAATACAATTTGCAGAGATGAGTGAAAATAATAGAAAGAGAGAAAGAGCAGTTAATTTTACCATGCAGGAAATAAATGATCTAATTAAATTAATTATTTAAGCAAAAAAAATATATATAATCAAAATTGATTCCAACAAGACAGATTCCGTTTCTTGGAAAGAAGAAAAGCATCTGTAATCAACTAAAAAAATATTTTAGTTTTAGTTGTGGCCAGTATCCACGAAATAAAAAAAACACATTGTATTATTCGGCATGTGCTTGATTTATGAATACCTCCAAAATCACCTACATATGAGTTTATTATCATACACCCTGCTGTTGCATAAAATCGTGGACGTGATTCATAAAAACAAATGTAAAATAATAAGTGTTATTTCTCAAATTATGCTCTCTTTAAAATTAACAGACAAAAACAATAATTGGTCTTCAATTTTATCTAACAAATAAAGAAATGCGTTCTTTGACATTCGAAATCTCATAAAAAAATCTGAATCATCCCATTTTTCAAAATTATGTTTCTCGTACTGTATACAGTTTTAGAAAATTAATATAAAAAATCTGATGTGGCCAGCACATTACCTTCCGTCAGTTCTATGTATTTTGTATAAATTTCATACAGAAAGTTCCTTGCTAAAGATTATATTTCTTGTACTTTACCTTCCGGCAGTTGCATGTATTTTATGCAAATTCCATACAGAAAATTTATAGCAAAAGATCCTATATTTCCAGTAAAATTATACGACACACTATGTCAATTTCACTTGACACTGACATCTTTCAATCAAAATTTTCTTAATATAGTAGCTGTTTTCATAGCTATAGCTACTTTATGAAATTTTATTTCTTTATAATTTTTTAACTCTATATCCATTTAATATTAAGTATAAAATGTAGTCAAATCGTATAGAGAATAAAATATTAATAATAATAATAATAATAATAATAATAATAATAATAATAATAATAATAATAATAATAATTCTTTATTGTATATCAAGTATTTACTATTTACATACTTATTACAATTGATATGTATGAGGGTGTCATTTTTGCGGTTTATTTTATATCCTTACAGTTCTGTATATCGCAGAGATGGGGATGAGATGATGAGAGGGACATACACACAGACATCCATACCTTACCCGGGATTCGAACCCGGAACCTTTGGGTCGTGAGTTGGCTACGTTGCCCACTACACCACCCGGGTCGGTTAATAGAGAATAAAATATTCTTTAATATTTATAATAACATTAAACGTGAAAGAATGGTATTTAACATAGTTTTTTCAAGAAAAACTGTTAAAATCTTCAAATGAAGGTACTTCCGGGTGTCCAATTCTAACCAAAATCTAATCAGCTCTTCACATGGATGTAACGAAAAGAAATACGAAAGAATTATAATTTTTAGAATTGTAGTATGGAAGTTACGCAGACGAAAATTTTGTTACATACACACACACACGGACACACATACATACACACACACGCACACACACACATACAGACATCATCGTAAAAATAGTAAAAACGTATTGTAGAGACCCTAAAACGTGCTTATTCATCAAAAACTCATCACCGAATTTTTTGACCAAAGACAATACCTTCCTTACCTAAAGGTGACGGAAGGTAAAAATCTGGCGTGGACAACACAATACCTCCCGCCATTTATAGCCCGAGTCACAAAAAAGATTAAGTTTTTTGGATTAGCGAATTTTATTCTAATTTTGACAGTTTATTTCTTAAAATATAATCTAATCTAATCCAAGTAACTACCTTTTTTTAAAATCCCTCAACAGGATTAAATCCCAATTACAGAGTGGGTTCACATTCACACACATCCATGCCTTAGTGGGATTCGAACCCAGAGTCCCGAGGGCACTCATGACATAAGGCGTTGCTCTAACCATTGAGCCACCGGAACTATAATAAAATGAAGATTAAATTTTAAATACCGGGCTAGAATAGAATTCACTAAACCAAAAATGAGGATTAGCTTAAATATTTTTGTGAATCGTCAATTTTTATTAATCTAAATACATACCTACATATTTACTTATGTTGGAAAGACGTAACACCGACTTGTTGAATAATAAAATGTAATGTAATGGATTTCTCGATGGTTGTAGGGCGGAGGTTTTATACACAAGACAAAACTCTCATTGATGTTAATTTTATTTAAATTCCAATATTTCGTGGTTATTTTACCACTTCATCAGGGAAACTACAACGTACAAAATTTGTTATTCAACAGAAGAGGTTATATATATATATATATATATATATATATATATATATATATATATATATATATATATATATATATATATATATATATATATATATATATATATAACAATTATGTAACTTATTTTGTTTTTGAACTGCTAAAAAGTTATTATTTTATAACTTTCAGGCAGAAAACACATAAAATTAAAAATAATAAATTATTAACAGTTCATTATCAAAGTAAGTCAATACCTTGGTCTTGTGAAAGCTGTCAAAATGACAAGAGCACACATATTCTAAAAACAAATATATCTAAAAAACATGTTTACACAAATAACGTGTAAACATTATTTACGTACACTGTTACCGATAATTCTTCAGGAAAAAATAAAACAGAAAATGTCGGATGACCCAATTAGCCTTGATTTTTTACTCACAAACACAATTCCCTGATATAATGAGAAATTCAAGGAGTTGTTATTATTGATTTACAGTAATAAATAGAATAAGTTAATAATTAGTTTCACCTTGAATATAAAAGTTTAATGTTTTATTATTCGAAGAACTTGTATCGTGAGCGACATGCGTGAAATATAAAATAGATTTTAATCATTCTCTAGGGCTTAGCCTTTGAATTACTCAGAACTAATTTACATTTTGTTGTAATGCACATTGTATTCATTTAAGATGAATAATACATGTTGTGCATCTAAAAATAAATGGAACTAATTTGAACTAATTAAACTTTTTTCAGAGAACACATTTGGAACAATGGCAAGTATTTAATTGATGAATGCACACGTTGCATATATAAGTACACCGACATATATTTTCACTTATCGTCTAACATAGTAATCAAGCTAAAATCGTATATTTCAATTTTCGTGGATAAACAGGTTTCAAGGTCCTTAAATTCTATTTCAACATTTTCACGCTGATGTTTGTTCTACATCTGTTAGATTAAAAACTGATATTTGTAAATAGAAGATTCATTAAGTGAAAATACTTTAAGCGAGGTTTACCTGCACTTGTAATTCTAGGGCAACTTGAAGTAATAACTTATTACATGAAGTTATTTTTCATACAAAAAAGAATTACATAGTTATTACATACAGTAGCAGCTCGTGGGCTGAAGATTTGGTGGGTCAAAGTTGGTAAATATTTAAAGTACTTGCCAAATATTTACTTCAGACGACCTTTTGCCTTTATTTCCAAAACTCTTTCATAATTTAATGAATTATTGCTTTTTAATTTTTTAATTTCTTGAACTGCCATGAAAAAATACACAACCGAACTTACGCTGTCACTATCCGCTATTAGACTTGTGCCTTGGCCATTGTCCTTGTGTAAGCGAATAGGGTAGGGGTTGTCTTCGTCTAACTCAAGCAAAGGTACAATTCGTTTGTCTCTGTCTGACGCATGGGCTTATACAATGCAGGATATAACACAACGTGGTCACAATTTTGATGTGACTCGAGCAGCGCGCGGACTCGCGCCATTCGTTGTCTTGGTTTCAACACGGTGGTGTCGTGTGCAAGCGACGACACGATGGACTGACTAATAAAAATTATTAAATTCAGAATATTTTTTTTATTCTTTGTTTTTTTTTCTGCTTTGATAAATTTGGTGGTGGAACCGCCTAAGAGATTTATTTGACTTACCTATGTTTTCAATGGATTTAGATACAAAAATAAAAATCGGTATAGTTTTTTGTATTGTTAATTTTTCTTGTATATTTTTGGGATCCTATTATACATGAAGAGTGTTAGGGTAGGGCCTTAGTAATCCATGGAAATTGTTATACATTTTATTTGTCGAAGAAAACAAAGACGTTTCGAATGTGAATATATTCATCATCATTTTCAGAAGAATTGATTGATTACACTATTACACAGTTATAATTTATTTATACATTTTGTAATTTAAAAATAACTTTAATACTGATAATTAGGGATCGACCGATATGATTTTTTGTGGCCGATACCGATATCGGCCGATACCGATATACTCATATCCGATATCGGCCGATACCGATATATCGGCCATAAAATTTTGTCGTAAGTTTTTTGCTGTATAAATGAGGTAAAAGTGATTTATAATGATATACTGTTACCGTTACACGCATTAACCATAAATAAATCACAAAAAAATGCAGAGCAAATGCAAAAAAAGACATTTTTTTCAAACGTCGTAGAAATGGAATTTTTGTGACTTAATTCACAAGGTAGAAGCTTTATTTCTACGCCGCCGGCGAAGAAATTAGCTATTTCTACTCCGACGGCGTAGAAATAAAATAAATAAATATCCATAGAAACTACATAGTAATAGCGAATAAAAAGAAAAGTAGTACGTTTGAAAAAAAAATTCAATGTGTCATTCGGAATAAAAGTGTCTTTGTGTGCCTCGCATGCAATTGTTCGACTCGCTTCGCTCGTCGTGCAAACTTCCATCATCGCCACAGAAAGTATCACTTTTACTCCTAATAACACAATATACTATTTTCAATAATATATTTAGCACCACCGCCAAATAGTGTTGCTAGTGAACAGCTATTTTCTTCAGCTGGAAATGTTTATGAAAGCGCAATAATTTTGTTACGTTACAACTTGCCAAAACTTAACTTTAAATATTAATTTGTTTAACTAAGTGTGTAACTTTACTTCTACATTTTTAATGACTTTTTTGCTAAATTTTTTAATAAGAATAAACTTGATTTGTTTTTTATTTAGTATTTCTGTTTTAATTTCCTTTAAAAAATCCTTAGCAACTAAAATATTAAGCAATTTATATTTTTTTAGGCCGATACCGATATCGGCCAAGAAGACCGATATGGCCGATATACCGATACCGATATCGGTATCGGTCGATCCCTACTGATAATATCAAATATCTAAACATCCAACAAATTTGTTTATCTTTATCACACCCACCAGATATGAAAACTTTCAATGAGAATTTGGATTAAAAATTCTTAAATAAATATACTATATTTCATAACGAATATCGAAAATGAGAAACATCGTGCAATTGTGAAGTTTACACACGAGGAATACGATTTTACTGCTTTTAAAAACTTACTTAAGTAGGCTACTGTTGCGTTATCTATTATTATCTGAAGTGGTCGTTTAAAAAATAAATTTAATAACTGCGATGTTCGATCACTAAAATACTCAATCTGTCTAGTAAGAGAACAATTTTTGTTACTCAACAAACCTAATACGTGTATAAATAAATATTTATTACATAAACTTTTTTTTATTGCTTACTTTATTATTATTTATCTGACAGCACGTAATATTCACATACACTCCTGTTCTTTCTTAATATTAACTTGAAAATCTTTTACAATCTTGATTTATTTACATTAATTAAATTATGTAAGTATGAAACGTCTATAGGGGATCATCTCTTCTAAGTCTGTAAGTATCTTGCCTGTTATCAAGTAGATTTACTGCTTGAGTGTTGCTATACTTTTCAAGTTTTTCTAGTTATTTTAGGCTTACACGTGTAATTTCTTGTTTCACTGTTTTTATACGAGGGTCACACTAGAATTATTGAAAGAAAATCAGGCATAGGCTGTGGAAAACAAAATTTGCACTATAGTTTTAAACAGTCATGTATATGTCATTTGAAATTAATTTGCGTCAGTTATGTTAGTTAGAACTTAGTTAATCAATTTTATAAAGTATTGTTGTGAGTAAAAATATGGAATTATCCAGAGAACAATTTTAAATTACGATTTATAATTTGACAGTTTCGACAGTATTTAAGTCATTCTAAAACTAATTTGACGGTTTCAAAACCCTCAGTAATTAGAAATCCTTGGCAGTTTTTAAGTCGGAAATTATTTCGATACAGGGCCGGGGATGGATTGTGGCGCCTAAGGCAAGTCTCTAAAATGGCGTCTTTTTAAATTATTCGAAATACTCGTATCGTTAGTAATTAATAATAAAAACAAGATGGCACAAAATTAACCCCTGTGGTGCACTCTCCACGCCTGGTAAACGCCCGCACGATACAAATATATAATCATCAATACCGAAATCTGTGTACAAAGCAGATTGGCAAATTCAGCAATGGGTAATATGCCGTGGTGACATTTATTTATTTTATTTATTTAAGATCGAACATTTTACTGAGTGTAAAATAAAGAAATCTACGGTGACGGTGATATATAATTTTCTAGTGGCCCCATATCTTGAAATACCTACCCTGAAATATTCAAATTAAAATGGTAACGGGTGTAATAGGAAGAAAATTGAATAAAAAGAAATCTTAATTTATTTATAAAAAAATTAAATATAAAAAGCTAATGAACATCGAAAATGCAGAAAAAAGAACAAAAAATGTTTAAAAACATAGTATTGCACAGTAAAAAACGTTTATTAACTTAATCTTGTACCTATTTTTCCAGCAAATAGTTTGGTAGCATCTATATAATCTGTTACCAATCGTTTTAGATGTAGTTTTTTTCTTTGGAAATTATTCGTAGATCATTTATGGCCGGTTGCACATATGTAACTTAACTAAACGGCTTAAATTGACACTATTGCATTGAAATGAAATGTCTAATGAATTTTATTATATTGCTGTCAAAATTTCGATATCCATTTATTTGTTTAAACCTTGCTTAAAATTTTAGCATTGTTGGTGCAACTGGATTTTAGTCGTTCTTAGATTTTGGGTTTGTTGTTCGTAACACCGTTTGGAATTATACATTAAAATTCAAATTAACATATAAAATTTAATTTTTCTTATGCATTTTTTTAATTTCGTTGGTAAAATTAGGAAAAAAAATATTAGTTTCTTTTTGAGAGCAATTGCAGATATATCGGCTTCATCTCCATCCTTTAACATTAAATGTAAAATTTTAAGTTTTTGAATCAGCAAATTATATATATATATATATATATATATATATATATATATATATATATATATATATATATATATATATATATATATATATATATATATATATATATATTATATATCGAGGTAAAAATTAATAAATTTTATTTCAATATCTTCCTCTTGTACTAATATATTATCGCTACAAACGATGTTTGAATACTTAGTGGCAAACGAAGAATCGGTTGTAAATATTTTTAATGTGCATTAATTTATTAATAAATTATTCATCTGTTTATTATTTTTTTTTTCCTTCAGTACGTCACATTTTGGCGCCTATTTTAATTTGGCGCCTGAGGCCGTCGCCTCGCCGCTTCACCCATCGGGCCGGCCCTGTTTGGATAGCTTTAACAGTTTTTAAGTTGCACAGAAATTTGATTAACAACATTTTAAAAGAAGATTGGTTAGAAGGAAACAATGTTGAAATGCATTTTTGTTGAAGGAAACTATTATGAACATATTTAAAATAATATTCTAACATATATAAACCATCTCAATAATTCGATTGAAATCTTTGTACATATTACAATTTCGGGTGCCCTTGCGGTTCCGTATAATTCAGTGTCATAAGATCATATTGGCTTTAGTTTCTTAATAGAGAAATTTCGTGACAAATAATATGCCGTAACTGCTTTGTTGAATAGTGGCCACCGTCTACCATACCATATGTTTCTTATATCGAGTAAAAAGATTAGAAAGTTACATTCAAACTAATTTACTTAAAAAAATCATTTAAAGCAACTCAAATGAAATTTCTATATCTTTTATCAAGCAATTCATTTAATTTAATTACTACTTAAATAAAACGCAAAATCTCAGTCGGAAAACACATGTAACCATTAAATCCGTCCCAGGGAAACACTCTGCGATATGAAACGATCATAAACCCCATACGCAGTGCGATAATAACGAAAGCATCAGCACGCAATCAACCCTTACAATGTACCCCATGTCCTTGTCTGACTTACGCTGGGCTTTATAGTTCTATCTTCGTTGGGGGTGTGAATTAAAAAGCGCGATTAATTCGGCGGAGTGAATAATCGCGGCCTGCTATCAACTCCACCCGCATCAAAACATCTGCAGGACGGAAACATATGCGAGGTAGGGGAATGAATTTTGACCTTCAGACTGTTTTCGTGTGAGAGTAATTATTTCATTACTTATAATTAAAATTTCTACTGTATAATTATATTTTTATTTCAAATTTTTTTGTAATATGAGGGTATTCAAAAGGCGTCGTATTTCAATAGAAATTTATAATAGTTTCCATTCAAATTAAAATTTACAGTGGCAGTGGCGTCGGTAAATTATACCGCAATGTTATACAGTAGAAATATATTCTGCATTCTGACAGATGGAAATTATACATTTCTTCCTTACGTACATATTTTGATTTATACGTACATTTAATTTGACTTTTCTGACAAGTACATACGTTATACATACAGGTCAGACATAGGCGCCCACAGGGGGGGGGGGGGGGGTCGAAAGGGTCGACTCACCCCCCTTTCATTTATGGACTGTATCCATTTTAAAAAATAAAATTATAATTTACTTGATAGTAGCATCTATGCAAGATTAAAAAAATTTTTTGCGTGCATAGTTGCTACTTGAAAGTAGCATTCAAAAGAACTTGTGGACATTGTGACTAGGCTCACTTTCATCTGAGTTGACATGTTAAGAAGCAAAATAACTAATATTGGAGGCCTGAAAATCCAATATTACGCACTTTTGCATCCCACCAAAGTCATTGTATGTTGTGGCATTTACTATGAAAATGTGATTGCCCCTAATTTTTGTTTTATGAAATTGGTGGCGCAGTCCACTGGTGAAAGTTACAGAGAATTGATTCATTCTTTTTTGGTATCCCAACTGAAAGAACTTGGATGCGACAAAATATGGTATTAGCAAGATGGATCAGTATCATACAGTCTAAATAATAGGAATTTTGCGAAAATCATTCTCTTATCGTTATTTAATCCCACGTTTCGGTAATACACATTGGCCGCCAGGTGTCTTGATTTGACAACCTCAAACTTCTTTTTTTTGGGGTTATTTTAAAGGAAAACTCTAGATCAGTTGCAGAAAAATATTTGCCAAGAAATCTACATTCTACCGGCCGAAATGTGATGGAAAATAAAAAGCTTGATTTGACATAGCAGATAAGGGGCCCCTTAGCCAATATTATTTTTGGAAATTGACATTCAAAAAAATAAACGACTAAATAAATTTGTATGTTGCTACAAAAAATGATTAAATTCAAAATATCGCAGTAGTAACAAAATTATAAATCATGTAAATTGGGGCCTCTCTAGAGCCGGGGGCCCGCCCGCAATGCGGGCCCTGCGGGCCTGTTAGTTACGCCACTGTTACAGTCCATAATATAATATAGAGATCACTGATTTTTACAAAAGATCAACAGTATTACTACACTTTGTCGTCTACATGAATCGAATCCCGATCTCTCGTTCAGTTACGGAACATGAGGATGAGTGAAACTCGATACATGAGCGAAATAAACCCCATGATATAGGTAAATGCGTAAACAATAAGCAAGGTTTAATATATCAAACAAGTTAATATGCATATATCTATGACAAATTCTAATATCATGTAACCTAACCCGATGAACCCTAATATAACAGACTACAGACTACGTTTATCTCAACAATTCAAACGGCTGCAAGTATATTATGACTTGAAATATCCTATTGGCGAAAAAATTCAAAGTGGGTGACGTCTGGTGGCAGATTTGTGAACTAGAGGAATAAGGAAACGTGGATAGCATACATTGAAACGTATGTAATTTTAAACAGGTTTGATTTATATTTGTTGTAAAAGAAAGTGACATATATAGTGCATATTACATTTTCAGGATTTCAGGTTTAAATAATGATCAGTAAATGCCATAGATACTGCTGTGCCACAATGCAAAAAGTGTAAGTTTACACTATATCCCAAGTGACAAAATATGATCTTGAAATTTTCTTCCCATATAGCTTTGACATCTCTAGTCGGTTCTATTTTTTCTTTTTTAAAACAGGATGGCAAAATTCTTCTTATTTTATAGCCAAACTATACTGTGTATCATCCTTTTTAACAAGTTTTCCCCTTACTTGTTTCAAACCGGTGCAACTTATTTTTTCTATTTCTTCTGCTCTGTAATCCACAAACCCATTAATAAATAAATTAATAGCATAATAATAATGACAACTTTTGTTGTAAAACAATAAATATAGTTTTCATTTTTACTAACCTGTTTATATGCAACAAACCTGTAACAATATGTTTGCATTTGCCTCTCAATCCCGCTCTACAACTAAATTTTGCAGTCCAATAATTTACATTCTCATTTAATAAAATTTCAATCGTATGAGGAACTCCACTCAAATGACTGGTTTTTAAACAAGAACCCAGTATTGTACCTGATCCATCATCTTTTCTTCCACAAAGCAATACATGTCCTGCCTTAAAAACTGCTTCGCCTTCCTTTATAGGACGTGCAGAAGCAATATATTCAAAAATATCACCTAACTTTATGTTAATTTTCTCCATATTAAATACTTTCACTTTAGAATGCATATTGCCAGCAATAAGGAATGAGAGAACTCTCCTTATTCCTCCGCCATCTTGCTACCGTTCGGCCTGCCACCTACAGTTCAGTTTTTTCGCCAATTGGTTTATTCCAGCGGATTTAAAATAGGAATGAGTTACTTTCAATCTTCTTTAAATTCATATTAACTAAAAAAAGATTGTTAAATACTAGATTATGCAGGCAGACGGCGGACAGAGAGAGGTATATGAGCTAATTTCATGCTGTATATACAAGAACCAAGAACCTCAGCATATAAAAATTGTCATGTTGTTACTTGTCTGCTCTTTTAAAAACAATAAAAAATTGTTTCTTCATCACTCCAAATATTTCATTTTTGGACAATTTTACGAAGTTGTATGTCGCGACTTTTTTTAAATGAGGTAAAATACTAACATCCAACATATGACATGAATTTAGTAATACTGCAACATATTGCAAATGTATAGGTATATTAATGAAGCTTCATTGTTTATTTCGCTTCATAAATCCAAGCCAATTATGTTATAGGCTTGATTTGACATTTTCAAACGGCTTGAAAAATTAATCTCGATCGTTTATTTCGAAATGGAGGGTTGTACAGAGGTATATTTTCGTGCTGCCATCTATTGGTATTTTCCTTGTACTACACTTGTGACAAACAAATCGCTGTCCTGGTGACAGTTGCAAGATGGTGCCAAGTATCAAGCGAGTGTATGGTCTTTACAACAGTGACTCACGATATAATTATAAAGAATACATGACAAATGTGCGTCCGAAGACATTGAATCACATGTAAAATTCAAATGTCAAAACACAAGTGAAAGAAGACAGAACTTTAACAATGGCGTGGTTTGTTTGTAATCCGATCTTCCATCTCAACTTCTACATCGTCGCATTCTTTCTTGCGTGTGACGTCAAAATCATAACCCTCTATTTGAAACAGGATATACTAAATTCAATCGGCTTCAAAGGTCGAGATAAACGTAGTCATAGGTACTCTGTTGAAGGGAAGTAATTTCCTACTCGAATATTTATCTCTTATATTTATGTGGAAGAATGGATAATTAATGTTGTTTCTGCGTAGAATATTGTACAATATTCTTATGTTGTTAATGCAAATTAGCAGTGATTTGTACAGAATGGTAAATAATTAACTTAACCCATATTTGCTTTTGGAATTGTTAATAAGGCATGATAGTAAAGCATTTACCTGTAAATGCATTTTAAGCGGAAGGTCTGTAATGAACGAATATTTATCACGAAGCAAATTACACGCGACACAATGTACATTAAAGCGTTAGCGACAATTAATGCATCCAACCGCATTTTGATTTTCCCGCGGCTGTTATGACGTAGTACGTTTAAAGCTCATTAGTAAAATTATATTACGCCAATGTCAGTCGCTATCAAATGAAATTTCAGGCGTAGAAATTGAAATTGTAATACAGAATAGTGCTTTCAAACATTTCTTATTTGTTGACGAAAATTCTCTTTATAATTACTTCATTAGTTACAGATAAAACGCAGAAATATACATTAAAATCACAAGATGTCAAAATTGTAAGTAATTTTGGTTTCGATTTACTTCTGTTATCTAAGTTGATGTTGTTATCTGTTTTCATACAAATGATACATATTTATTTCATTCTGGAATATCTCTATAGTTCAAGAACTCACAAGACGAGACGATACTTACATGTCGAGATTCTCGATTCTCGACAATTATTCCGAGATTTCTCGACAATTTTTTGTATTTTTAAAAGTACAGTTTTTTATATTTTCATTGGAACATTTTGTAAATTTGTATCAAAAAATTTTTAAATTATAAATCTAATACAGGATCAGGCTAAAATTTCTTAAATAAAACTATCTATCGACAGAGTGTTACAGCCAGTAATGGGTAAAAAGCGTGATGATATATTTATTTAATTTTTTATTATTCATATGGATTCTTTTAAATAAATAATGTTTTCATTATTTTATTTAAGCAAAGCATAAAATTTGCCTTTTGGTGGTGCAAATTGCCTGGCTGGTAGTATGAACACTACAGCGAGCAGTTGATTAGCATTGTTTTATCTCTCAACTCTCAATCGCTTATTAATTATTTTAAAGAAAATTACTTCAAATAAAAGATGCATATAATTAAATTTTTCTACGACTGTTATTTGAAGTATTTTTCTCTAAAGTAATTCATAAACGCTTGACAGATATAAAACAATGCTAATCAATTGCTCGCTAATCACCCTTACTTAATCAATGTTATATACTAATAATAAACATTATTTTTATATTATACATTTTATTATTCTAAAATAAGTTTTGTTAACTTGTGTATTTGTAACTGTTCATGAATAAGAAGATTATTTTATTATTATAGTAGTGCTGTATCAAATTACTCTGTCTCTAATTTTGTAATTTGTTGATAGGTATAAAATTGATACTGACGAAAATTAGTTGTCTCAATTTTTTTAATAACCTTGAATATTATTTATATGTTTTTACGGTAAATATATAATAATAAATTACATATTGGATCCATTAAAAAAAACGAGAAATCTCGTCGAGATTCTCGGCCGAGACGAGACTCCATTATTCGAGACGAGAAAAAATCGAGACGAGAGTTATTTTTTTGTCTTCTAGACGGGACGAGACGAGACAATGCAGTTTCTCGGCTCGATCGTCTCGTCAGAAACACTAGTATTCATACCTATTAATTTTTGTTTTTAATGGGGTACTATTTTAACTATCTTAGATAAGAATGCGAAATAATATATTACATCCAAGGTGAGATATGTTTCATTACAGCCGAGGGTTTATATGTATTACCGCGAGGCTGTGATGAAACTCCCACCCAGGTAAGTATACTATTTATTCACAATCAATCTCGTTTTAAATCAACAATTTTCAGAATAAATCAATGAGCTATAACCTTTATTTTATTAAAAATTTTGACAGATGTATTAAAATTTATTTAGCCTACTTTATAATAGGGATCTATGACAATGTTGCTAGGCAACCCCTACATAAACATTTCTAACCCGTTAGGTGGAAGTGAAATCTATTATTTTCCATCCAAGAGATTGTCGTTACACACTATTACGCATGACTAATAACACATGTATCTCGAACAGACATTGTCTTTATTTTTACAAAAAATATAATACACGACGTTTCGATTGATAATATCTCCAATCGTTATCAAGTGTAAACTGAACAATAATCTTAAAGCTACGACATTTTATACTAGGAGGGATGTGATGAGCTGTGACGATTCCGTTTCAGATGATGGAGTTGACCAATTCGGGGGCGCCACACGGTACGAATATCTGTGCTGGGATGGGTGAGTACTCCACTGTTATTGGTGATGTACGCTGCTTCTTTGAATTTTCTTTTATACCAATGATCTTCTCTGTCAATATTGTGGGCTTCATTCCATTTGATGTGGTGTTTTTCTGTCCAAGCGTGATGTGCAATACATGACTTTTCAGTTTCTCCCAATTGCGTGTTCTTCCTATGTTCTTTAAGTCTTACGGCTGTGCGGTCAGTGTTGCCACAGCTACCCCGAACGGGGTACTTCTACCTCTTTTCAATATGATTTCACTCTCTCGCTCCCCTCATGTAAACCTACCCCGCTAAAGACCAGTGTCCACGATGCTAGAAATCGTTCCAAGTTCTCGATCACATTTTTTGATCATAAATATTGAACTTGTATGACTACAGATGTCAGGTTGGTCGAATTTTTGAAGTTAGTTTCAACCATTTCTACCAATACTAAAAATTTATAAAACATAACCAAGAAATTAACCCGACAGTAAGTAAATTATTTTTTTACTGCGAATATAAGAATTTATTTATGAGTAATTATTTATAATAACATATAAAAAATGAGTAGAATTAGATAATATTTTATAATCTTATAATTTTCAAGCTGATCAAGCACCAAACATGAAGATTTTAAATTGGTAACTTGTACGAAAAAACGGGACAGAACGCATTTTTCCATTCTAGTTTTCTATTCGATTTTTTCGTTCTAGTTGGTAGTGTCCACGATCCGAGTTATCGAATTGCGGACTATATCCGAGAACTCGGATCAATTTCTAGGATCGTGGACACAGGCTTCAAAAGAAGACTATAAAATTGTTTACAAATTTGAAACTACTATTCTTAGTAGCAGTAACATCTACAGGAAAAAAAAACGAATTTATAGTTTCTAGCCTTGATGTTAGGCATCTAGCTTTGCTGTAGATGTTTACATTTTATTTCTTTTTTTGATATTCATATTTTTTAATATATTGCCAAAAAATATATATTTTTCTAAATGAAATTTATTAGTGTCTTCTTTACATATTTTAAATAACCTATAACATAAAAGTGAATAACAAAATAGTTAATTCTAATCCTTGACAAATATAGAATTTTTTATAAAACTACCCCGTACCGACCCGGTTCTACCTCGTTTCCTTCCATGTATCTACCACGATAAAAAAAGAACTTGTGGCAACACTGTGTGCGGTGCCTCGTACATAGGTGAAACAAAAAGACCTCTAGCCGTAAGACTTAAAGAACATTGGAAGAACACGCAATTGGGAGAAACTGAAAAGTCAGATATTGCACATCACGCTTGGACAGAAAAACACCACATCAAATGGAATGAAGCCCACAATATTGACAGAGAAGATCATTGGTATAAAAGAAAATTAAAAGAAGCAGCGTACATCACCAATAACAGTGGAGTACTCAGCCATCCCAGCACAGATATTCGTACCGTGTGACGTCCCCTAATTGGTCAACTCCATCACCTGAAACGGAATCGTCACAGCTCATCACATCCCTCCTAGTATAAAATGTCTTAGCTTTAAGATTATTGTTCAGTTTACACTTGATAACGATTGGAGATATTATCAATCGAAACGTCGTGTATTATATTTTTTGTAAAAATAAAGACAATGTCTGTTCGAGATACATGTGTTATTAGTCAAAATCAACCATTGTCTACAACCTTCAAACAAACTATTACGCATGTTACAACGTTTTAAAGTCGTTTTGGGTATGGTATATCCCACCACACCAATGGCGTAACTTTTTGAACAAAGGTAAAAGTAATAGTATTTTTATATTTTTGTTCTATTGATCTTATATTTTATCATATTTAGCTGTGTTTTGACCAATTTATTTATAAAATTACCTGCGAGCAAGAACAGGAAATATACTATGAGCGATATGGGAAGAAGTAAGGTTAGATCCTGAGTAAATGCTGTTTGTATAACTTTTATGTATATTTCCAAAATAAAATATATCACAATGAGTTCATTGTCTTTTCATTTTATTGTAAGCAAGCTAGCAGATTCGTACCAATTTTACTTAGTGTATTTTTACGCCATAACAGTTCTTATATACATTTTGGTATGTCATACCCCACCACAATATTTACGTAATTATTTTGCAGCACACTGTTCGAGGGTTAACGTATAAGTTTATAAAAATATTTCGAATATATGCGAACATGAAACATTTGTACTGTCTAGAATTAACAATTTGTCGACCACTAGTCACGCACCAAATTCTGAAATTTAAACATTCATATCTCGCTTATTACTTAAAAATTTTAAGTCGCGTTTGCACCAAAATTCTTACTTCATCCTATTCTTCCAGTAAAAAAATGGTATAGGATCCCGTTTCTGAACGGTCGCGCACCAGTTTTAATCTTTTACAGCAGATGATTTAATTGAAATAGTAAGTAGAAAAATACATAAAAAATAGGATTATTTATATAAACAATCACGGCTTATTGCCTATTTCCGAGTGTACCTAAACCAGGGATGGCGAACCAATGGCACGCGACACAATATTTTGAGCACGTCACTGATCACAAAATTCATTATTATAAATGGTTTCATAAGTTTATTTCAAACAGACGTAGGGCATTCGATTCTTCAATTCCACTGCATCATTCACCAAAAAGCCTTGTGTGCTAAGAGTGGTTTAACATCTCTTGATAATGTAATGGCGGTAGTCATAAAAATAGTCAACCGCATCCCGTCGCAGGCTTTAAACAAGCGAAAGTTCGATGCTTAGTTAGATGAAGTCAACACAGTGTACAATGGCTTACTGATGTACAATAATGTTCGCTGGTTGAGTCGCGGGAACGTACTTCAAAGATTTGTTGATTGCTTGGAAGAAATCAGACTGTTTCTGCAAAAGGGAAAAGTTGAAGAATACCCACAGTTGTTGGATGTTATGTGGCTTTCAAAATTGATGTTTTTTACAGATATATGCCAAATTAAACATGAAGCTTCAGGGCATAAATAAAACAATTATCGTCATGATAGATCTCATTCGCGCTTTTGAGGCTAAACTGCAAGTTTTCAGGATCGATATTATCACAAGAAACTACAAGTATTATCCAAATTTGAAAAAATATATCAACGATTTAAAAATACATGAGAAACCAGACGAAGACCAAGTTACTGAAGAATTTATTTCTGTGATTGATTCTTCAATCAAGAAATTTTCAGCAAGATTTTCTCAGTTCAAAGAATTATCGGAAATACTCAAGTTTATTATGTACCCTGATGTGACGTCATTTGATAAACTGAATTTGTCCCATTTCGATTGGTTGGAAATTGAAGAATTTGAAATGCAGCTGATTGATTTCCAGTCTAGTTCAATAGAAAGATTGACAAGTAATATAAGTGAAAATGCTAATAACAAAATTTGGAAACATGGAATGCGTTACCAGACACATTTAATTGTTTGAAGAAGCTGGCTCATGCTATTTTAACAATATTTTCATCAACCTATGCCTGCGAGTCATTATTTTCAGAGATGAATAATATTAAAGACTCGGTTAGAAACCGTTTGACAGATGATTCCAGTTCAGCATGCATTCTGCTAAAAGTAATGTCTTACAACCCTAACATATGTTATTTGTCATCTAATCTGCAACAACAGAAGTCACACTAATTTTACTTTAATTTAAATTACGCGTATAATTGAAACATTGCAAAATGTTCCTATTTTTTTGTAGTACATAAAGAGTTTTGAGTTGATAGTATTTATTATTATTATTATTTTCCCAATAATCACAAGTCAAAATTATTTGATGGCACGTCTATGACCTCATTAAACATTTCTTTAGAAAAATGGCACGTTGATACGTAAAGGTTCGCCATCCCTCCTAAACAATCTTTTGAAGTAATATTGTATTTAAAATTTCAATTTAAATTTGGATTATCCTCGAAGTGAGATTCAAATTTGGAAAAGCAATAGCGAACATTGGTAGTGCGGACTATAGGAAAAACAAAGGCGCCGCATGCTCGCAGATCCTTCTTTTTTAAAACTAACAAAATACAGTCACATCAGCGTCTTTAGTGGTTACATAACAGGCGCAATTAGGGCGGGTACGGGCTTACTTCACCCGCTAACGTTACCGTTTACAGTAAAGAGAGCGTAGTAGCCCGGCAGTGGCAGTCCGATTGCGGTAGCAATTGTTTTTCCGCTGGCAGAGTTAATGTTTACGGTCGAACCGGTATTTGCCGCTTGCAGGCGGCGGAAAGCCCAATAACATTCGCAATGACGACCAAGAGGAACGGCAACGGGACAATAGTCGAGGGAGACAAACAGATGACTGATAAACTTACAAAGCCTGATGTGCCAATAAGAGATAGAGATAGACCAGTAGATGGACGCCCTTTCACCGACAACTTCTTTAATATTGTCTTTCTTGTCTTTACTCGGTTTTCCTACAAAGCTATATCACATTACATTATGTGGTCTTTACCGTTTAATTTTCTTCAACCTCTGCAGAATCCTATTACATACTTGTTCTACTTGGCTTTAATACACATGCTATAAACTTTATATTTTATCTCATAACATTGTTGTTATTAATAGGCGTTGACGTTACTATTTGTAGGGCATTTTTATAGCAACGAGATAAAATGAGAAATTCTTTTGCTTTTAAAATGAAATTATTATATACTTTTCAAACGTACGAGTAGTGATCTAGCTATATTTCCATTCAATTTGATGGAAAGGAATTGTTAACAATACAAATTCATGTTCCTTGAAATTAAAAATTAATTTACAATATTAACTGTTGATTTTACGTAGTTTATATTATATAGGGTGTTATTTAAGTAAGTGTACAACGCTTAACCGATGTTAGAACTAACCCCCCATAGATAATAAAACTGTCAATAATTTTTGTTTTACATGCTTGCTATAAGAACTGGAGCCCTTTAAAATTGACCAATTGCGTCTATAGTCCGTTTGTCGAAACGAGAGAAATTGGAACTAACCCGGGATCCCAATCAAATTATTATTATTGGTCGATGATGACAAATTTGAAGTAAAATCTTCATTCTTATTGGTCGATGATGACAAATTTGAAGTTAAATCTTCAAAGAATGACAAGGTTCGGATCCCGGATTAGTTCTAATTTCTCTCGTTTCGGCAAAATGACTGAGGTAACTGTAGGCAATATGCGCACCTTAAGGGTATTATTTTTTTATGTCCGAAGTAATAAAATATTACAAATAGCAGGAGATGCATAGTTGAGTTAAAATATATCTACTCTTAATAAGAAAGGTATTAAAGATATATGTTTGTTTTTAATAATAAATTTTTATTATTTTGTTAAACCTTGTAAGTGGCCATATTGCCAACTCGGTGTTGACAATATGACCAATACCTGAAAGTGATAGATTACTCTAATTTTATTACTTTTTACTTAGAATTTGTTTTAGGGGATAGAGATATAGTGATGACTTCCAGTCATTTCTGTAAGAAAATACTGGATTTAAACCATATGTATATAATATGCCCATGCGTATATTGTAAACGTGTGGTATTGCGCATATTGGATACATACCGGTTGAGGTTAGGATAAAGCGGTTAATAATTGAAATATCATTATAAATTAATATATCTACACAAGCTATAGTAACACTGGCTTCATCACAAAATTCAGTTAAGAAATCTAACATGTGTAGCGTATTAGACAATAAAAAACTTAGCAAAGTAAAATTATAATCACTCCACTTAAATAAGGTTTATTGTAACAACAACCACTAGGAGACATCTAGAGTGAGATTTTACCTTAGTATAAAATTTTGTGAAAAAAAATTAAAGTGTTCTCTGGAAAAATATCACACCTGTCACAACTGACATTGGTATAAATTCATAATAGTTATTTATGTTATAAGGACTGTAACGTCAATTATTATGGTATTATAATCGTGAAAATTATGCAGCGAGACGAAGGCGAGTTTGATAACACGACGTGTACCATATGATTAATTACGATCCGTATTACATGCAAAATTTTATTTGTTGGCGTAAATTAATGAAATATTAAAATGAAGTATTTGGTATTGAACAAGAATTAATCTGAAAAATCAGGTATGCTGTAAACAAGTTACTTCTTTACCATAACTCATTATAGTACTGAATACTCTAATGGATTTATTATGGACCTTGGCCTATAGTGAAAGACATTAGAGTACTCAAATTGAAAATGTTGTCATTATGACACGGCAGCATATAAACTATTTGGTAATACATCGCAATGCATGGCTATATGCATACTCTCAGGCCCGGATTACCCATAAGGCCAACGTAGGCCATGGCGAGAGAAATGCCTGCAGTTACAGCCGTGCCAAATCTCAAGAGCTGTTGCGCAGAAAGCAAAACTCTATATTTCTCTTTCTCTCTCCCCTATTGTCTGACCTTTCTCTAGCTGTCTCTCTTCTTGATCTGCGCATTTCATAGCTCATGACATTTGGCACCACCTCTACTAGTCTACCTAAACACTCACATTTGTTTTAATTATACAAAATCAGTATAGTAGAGTGATTGGTAAATCCTGTTGAGCTATGACAGTTGTCGAAGATTTTAAATAATTCTAATATTTCTATACCGGGTGTCTACTTATGGATCTTAGCAAATACAATGATAAAATATTCATGACTGTAATTTCTGCTTTATGAATTTTAGAATAAAAGTATAAATACAAAAACTGTTCAGAATTCAAAACTGCATCTAATAAGTCCAAAATTATTGTTTACATGCGTTTCATTTGAGAGATAGAGTAGCAAAATAAAAGTTGTAATCTTTAGTTAGTTATAAAAAGAGGGTAAATGGATCTTTGATGACTGATAATAGTAGGTATATTGAAAAACAAATTTCATTAGGCAATCTGTTAACCGACGCGTCCAACTTTGGAAAACGAGCCGCTTCGCGTTGAGTTTTATAAAGGACTAGTGCGATCACAGTTCTTATGAAACATGTTTTTATATAATTTTTTCTATTGGGGTAATGTTACAATTCTATTAGATTTTTAATAAATGCGACTTGTAAAATCACTGACGTTGGTAGAACTTCCCTCTAATAAATTGAACTTCAGGGGATGAAAATTCTTTGTTGACTGACAGCAATTTGATGTTGATATGTTATTTATGTATCAGTTTTAAAAGCAGTAAGTCATAACACCTCTAGAAAACGAAAAGCTCCAAAAGCAGTTCGTTTATAGATCTTCTTAACATGTTTTCAGTGCGTTTATAGACTCATAAAAGCACCGATATAGAACAAGAATTTAATGAAATCAAGTATAATTAAAACTCCGTACATATTGAGAGGCGGGGGGTGCAGTCGTGAATTTTGGCCTAGGGCGTAAAAAATGCTAATCCGGGCCTGCATACTCTTGATTAGTGACTATCAAACAAACAGAATATAAATTATATGCATATGCAAAAAACGTTTATCGTTAGTTTTAACAATCAACATTTTTTCGAGAACACATGAAAAAAATATTCGTTTCATATCAATGAAATTAGGTAAAAATTCAAATCATGTATTAACTAAAATATACAACGGAAACATTTAAATAAAAAATCCGGATTGAAGAGACACAAATGGTAAACAAATATTTCAAGTGGAAATCCGTGTACAAGTTTTTATCCGCTGTTATTCATCCAGTCAAGTATACAATGATTTTTCCGGCGAAAAGTCCGTTGTCGAGCTCTGCGCATTCTGGTGGCGGGCAGCTTGTAAGCTGCTTACCGTAATCCCGGGGCACCGTGTAATATAAGCTAAGTCAATTGCCTCCATGCCACGGAAGCTTGATTTCAATTTTCATCTCGGTGCGCGGTCCACTGCATAGAATAAAACTTTCAGAACTTTTACACCGGGAATGAATTTCATAGTGCTCGAGGAATTTCATTTCTCTACTCTTTCATCTTGCGTTTTTCCACCCACGAATTATTGTAATGCTGATTTTCCACCCAGGGGAATCAAACAGAAAACTTTATTACCCTTATGATTCGCATCAACTAAAAGGGAAGTAATTATTAACGAGAGTTTTATTAGATTCTTACAGCAAAGTTGAATTATTTTTCCACATTTATGAGGGTAGTTAATTGAGAGAACTTCGTTGATGTTGCCATGAATAAACACTTTTTCATATTGTATATTTTACGGACATTGATTAAAGCTATCTATAAATAACAATTTAATCAATGACTCTGGATTGATTCACTCTGGATTGATTGACTATGTGAAATAGAATGGTAGGGCTTAATCAATTTCCATTCACGAAATAGGCTAGAGTATGATGTGAAAATTTCATGTGAGCGAAATTATGGAACAAGTTTTTATAAAACATTTTTATTATGTAGTTATTTGGATATTAAGACGTCTTTTCGCCTATACTATATTTAATTTTTTATATTTCGATACGCATTTTTTTGTTTTAGACGGTTGGTACTAGATGACGTTTCTTTAACCCATTTTTACCTAATTTATTTTTAGTTAATTGACAATTCATTTTAATAATATAATGTCGAAATTATTATTACTTTTTTTATTTAGGGACAATTTTAAGGAATGTTTAATAATTAATGTATCCGTATATTTTGATGAAAATTGGTATACTTATGTTTTTGGTACGAGGAATTTACTGGTGAGGTCGTTGAAGGTGTACCACACACCTATTTTTGGGTATGAGGATGGTGTGGTTTAAAAAAGGGAGGAAATTTTTAAAAAATTAAAAATTCTGAAAATTTGTATTTAAGTAGTTTGAAGGGTGTAGATTTAAGATTTTAAAACCACAGGTCGATATCTCTTTTCGTGTCCGAGATATTCGGCTTCAAAACTGCTCAAAAATCCCCATTTTTGGGTCATATCCCAAAAATGGTCAATTATACACCGCTGGCTATATCACAATTAGATTCTACGAGCAAAATTAGATAAGCATACCAATTTTCATCATTTTTGAACAATTATTACAATCTCCAGAAGGAAAAGTCTGAAAATGACCAAAAATCGCAAAAAATCTAAGGTGTACCCCTTGCGATTTTTTCAGTTTTTGACAATTTTAAGGAATGTTTAATAATTAATGTATCCGTTGGAATATTTTGTTGAAATTTGGTATACTTATGTTTTTTGGTACGAGGAATTTACTGGTGAGGTCGTTGAAGGTGTACCACACACCTATTTTTGGGTATGAGAATGGTGTGGTTTAAAAAAGGGTGGAAATTTTTAAAAAATTAAAAATTCTGAAAATTTGTATTTAAGTAGTTCGAAGGGTGTAGATTTAAGATTTTAAAACCACAGGTCGATATCTCTTTTCGTGTCCGAGATATTCGGCCTCAAAACTTTGCTCAAAAATGCCCATTTTTGGGTCACCGCTGGCGATATTACCATTAGATTCTACGAGCAAAATTACATAAGCATACCAATTTGCATAATTTTTGAACAACTATTACAATCTGCAGAAGGAAATGTCTGAAAATTACTAAAAATCGCAAAAAATCTAAGATGTACCCCTTGCGATTTTTTCAGTTTTTGACAATTTTAAGGAATGTTTAATAATTAATGTATCCGTTGGAATATTTTGATGAAAATTGGTATACTTATGTTTTTTGGTACGAGGAATTTACTGGTGAGGTCGTTGAAGGTGTACCACACACCTATTTTTGGGTATGAGGATGGTGTGGTTTAAAAAAGGGTGGAAATTTTTAAAAAATTAAAAATTCTGAAAATTTGTATTTAAGTAGTTCGAAGGGTGTAGATTTAAGATTTTAAAACCACAGGTCGATATCTCTTTTCGTGTCCGAGATATTCGGCCTCAAAACTTTGCTCAAAAATGACCATTTTTGGGTCATATCCCAAAAATGGTCAATTATACACCGCTGGCGATATCACCATTAGATTCTACGAGCAAAATTACATAAGCATACCAATTTTCATAATTTTTGAACAAATATTACAATCTCCAGAAGGAAAAGTCTGAAAATTACCAAAAATCGCAAAAAATCTAAGGTGTACCCCTTGCGATTTTTTCAGTTTTTGACAATTTTAAGGATTGTTTAATAATTAATGTATCCGTTGGAATATTTTGATGAAAATTGGTATACTTATGTTTTTTGGTACGAGGAATTTACTGGCGAGGTCGTTGAAGGTGTACCACACACCCATTTTTGGGTATGAGGATGGTGTGGTTTAAAAAGAGTAGAAATTTTTAAAAAATTAAAAAATCTGAAAATTTGTATTTAAGTAGTTTGAAGGGTGTAGATTTAAGATTTTAAAACCACAGGTCGATATCTCTTTTCGTGTCCGAGATATTCGGCTTCAAAACTTTGCTCAAAAATCCCCATTTTTGGGTCATATCCCAAAAATGGTCAATTATACACCGCTGGCTATATCACAATTAGATTCTACGAGCAAAATTAGATAAGCATACCAATTTTCATCATTTTTGAACAATTATTACAATCTCCAGAAGGAAAAGTCTGAAAATTACCAAAAATCGCAAAAAATCTAAGGTGTACCCCTTGCGATTTTTTCAGTTTTTGACAATTTTAAGGAATGTTTAATAATTAATGTATCCGTTGGAATATTTTGATGAAAATTGGTATACTTATGTTTTTTGGTACGAGGAATTTACTGGCGAGGTCGTTGAAGGTGTACCACACACCCATTTTTGGGTATGAGGATGGTGTGGTTTAAAAAGAGTAGAAATTTTTAAAAAATTAAAAAATCTGAAAATTTGTATTTAAGTAGTTTGAAGGGTGTAGATTTAAGATTTTAAAACCACAGGTCGATATCTCTTTTCGTGTCCGAGATATTCGGCTTCAAAACTTTGCTCAAAAATCCCCATTTTTGGGTCATATCCCAAAAATGGTCAATTATACACCGCTGGCTATATCACAATTAGATTCTACGAGCAAAATTAGATAAGCATACCAATTTTCATCATTTTTGAACAATTATTACAATCTCCAGAAGGAAAAGTCTGAAAATTACCAAAAATCGCAAAAAATCTAAGGTGTACCCCTTGCGATTTTTTCAGTTTTTGACAATTTTAAGGAATGTTTAATAATTAATGTATCCGTTGGAATATTTTGATGAAAATTGGTATACTTATGTTTTTTGGTACGAGGAATTTACTGGCGAGGTCGTTGAAGGTGTACCACACACCTATTTTTGGGTATGAGGATGGTGTGGTTTAAAAAAAGGGTGGAAATTTTTAAAAAATTAAAAAATCTGAAAATTTGTATTTAAGTAGTTTGAAGGGTGTAGATTTAAGATTTTAAAACCACAGGTCGATATCTCTTTTCGTGTCCGAGATATTCGGCTTCAAAACTGCTCAAAAATCCCCATTTTTGGGTCATATCCCAAAAATGGTCAATTATACACCGCTGGCTATATCACAATTAGATTCTACGAGCAAAATTAGATAAGCATACCAATTTTCATCATTTTTGAACAATTATTACAATCTCCAGAAGGAAAAGTCTGAAAATGACCAAAAATCGCAAAAAATCTAAGGTGTACCCCTTGCGATTTTTTCAGTTTTTGACAATTTTAAGGAATGTTTAATAATTAATGTATCCGTTGGAATATTTTGTTGAAATTTGGTATACTTATGTTTTTTGGTACGAGGAATTTACTGGTGAGGTCGTTGAAGGTGTACCACACACCTATTTTTGGGTATGAGGATGGTGTGGTTTAAAAAAGGGTGGAAATTTTTAAAAAATTAAAAATTCTGAAAATTTGTATTTAAGTAGTTCGAAGGGTGTAGATTTAAGATTTTAAAACCACAGGTCGATATCTCTTTTCGTGTCCGAGATATTCGGCCTCAAAACTTTGCTCAAAAATGCCCATTTTTGGGTCATATCCCAAAAATGGTCAATTATACACCGCTGGCGATATTACCATTAGATTCTACGAGCAAAATTACATAAGCATACCAATTTGCATAATTTTTGAACAACTATTACAATCTGCAGAAGGAAATGTCTGAAAATTACTAAAAATCGCAAAAAATCTAAGGTGTACCCCTTGCGATTTTTTCAGTTTTTGACAATTTTAAGGAATGTTTAATAATAAATAATAATAATTAATGTACCCGTTGGAATATTTTGATGAAAATTGGTATACTTAAGTTTTTTGGTACGAGGAATTTACTGGCGAGGTCGTTGAAGGTGTACCACACACCTATTTTTGGGTATGAGGATGGTGTGGTTTAAAAAAGGGTGGAAATTTTTAAAAAATTAAAAATTCTGAAATTTTTTATTTAAGTAGTTTGAAGGGTGTAGATTTAAGATTTTAAAACCACAGGTCGATATCTCTTTTCGTGTCCGAGATATTCGGCTTCAAAACTTTGCTCAAAAATGCATATTTTTGGGTAAATAATAAAATATGAAATAACAATAACTCGTTAAAGGTTATGTTTAGAACATGTTTATATGAACTTTTCGACTTTAAATAAGTTCTGGAATTCATCCCCGAAATATTTCCGGTGCGTTTTGGGACACCTGTATACCACTAACTTTCGTTTACGAACTCTACATTTTCATAAACTAAAAGTCTTATATGAAAGTGGGGGCCGACAATTGACCAGCACCATCTGTTCTCATCAATTTATTTGTTAAAAGAAAACATAATTTCAACTGTCGGCTTACGCACGATTAACTATTTTTTTACTGTTTTAATAATTGTTAAGAATAAGTTGTTAAGCAATTATTTATGAAGTACAATATTTATGTTTTATACAATAAACACTGTTTGTGGTGATCAGTGGTTGTTAGAAATTAGAATTAATGGCAGGAAATCAGTCAAAACATAAAAACCCAGTACAATTTAAATTTTGCACCACACATACAAATAAAAATACCTTATTGTATATTTTTAAATCAAATATATTTATCAATATTTAACAACCACAATTATTGGCTATAATATTACAAGTGTAAAACTGTATTTAATTTTGAACATTTAATAGTAGAAGCTTTCTCATTTCTATTAACTTTTACATAGAAACATATTTATTGGTATTTAACTGTTTTTATATGTTAATTATCAAGACAATCATGACAAAATTTAAATCTAAGAACTATTTTCAAATGTGCATAAGGCAAGCTGCTTTTTTGATGACGACTTTGTTGAAATCAAAAATTATATCCAATTATTTATTGTACAACAATCACCTCTGTTTTTGTTCACGATCACGCACGCTCGCGGAACTAAAAATGTAATCACGACCAATCACGCACGACTTTTTATGTTTGATTCACGATCACTTATGCTCACGTTTTTATTTTGGCACTCACGCCCGATCACGCCCGGTGGGTCACGTTCGTAAATCAATTTTGTTAACAAATTGGTAATAAGTTAAGTAACAAATTGGTTTCACTGGAAACGAATGTTTATGGACAAATAGGTTGTTCTATTCCATCACAAATATCATTATAAATTTGGTAACAAATTTGTTAACAAAATTATGATCGTGTCAAACGGGCTTAAAGATTTGTATATCTTTAGTGAAATCGGAGCAACTGTGTATACAATTTTGGGTATAACAATAACACTGTTTTTATGCAAACGAATACTGTTGATGACATATTTGGACATAATAATAATAATAAGGATGTAAAGTAAAAGATGGAAATTGACAATTTTTAATAAAAAAATAGAAGAAAACTTTTACTCACGCCCGATTAAATTTCAGTCACGTCTGATCACGCACGATATTTTTTTAGTGCCTCACGCTCACGTCCAATCACGACGCAAAATTTTAATTATATTCACGATCACGCGGGTCACGTCGTGACCCATCGTGACCCGACAAATTCACGGCCCGCACCCACCTCTATGTGTTATATTGTTTACACCAGTTTCAAGGGCTTCGGCTGTAACAATTTACAAATATTTCAGCATTACATGAATCTGTGAAAAATACAGATTGACACATTAATCAGTGGATAATAAGCCGTGCTGAAATATGTACATATTTTCAATTATTCATTCGATGAAAGTAATAAAAAGAAATATGTGCAAAACCTCATTCCCAATGGATTATTAGTCATTTTTATGTCTATAATTCAGCAAGAAAAATGAATTAATATCGAGATAGCGGTAATATATTACTATCAAGAGCTATAATTTAATCATTTTTGATTATTCTGCATTTATACTTGAGAAATGGGCAATATTAAAATTATTTTATAGTAGCCAGATATAAAATCTATCTTTTTGTGAAACGCCTAGTAATTTTATATGCGAGATTGTCAAACCTTATTTCTTGTCATAGCGATGTTATTCAATCTGGCTAGTCGGTTAATAAAACATCTAGGCGTTTTATAAAACGGCAAACAGTGTGATTAGCTTATATATTTTTCTACATATAACTTTAATGTAACCATGGTTAACTTCATTGAATTGCGCTCCGTTTATTATAGCCACCTCAAATGTCACTGAAATTACGCAAACGAAATCAAGTGTCAAATATTAATTTGAATATACCGCGAGTTTTAACTAAAGCCGCTTTCTTTTTATCAAGAGTAGCACGCAACCCATTTTCTTCGTTCCCGCCTCCGCGAAGCACTACCTTTAGGCGATTTCGGGCGACATACCCGTTCACTTCTTCGGATTACTTACGGTTAGTTACGGTATGATATGGTTTATGGTGGCGCCAAAAATCGTTGGTTCACTTGTTGACACCGTGCTTGGTGGTTATGTATATTCTGCGACATTTAAAACTGTCAAAAATAGTGTCTGACAATTAAAGTGCATTAACGGAGAAAGATAGTTTTTTTCCATATTTGTCCAAAAAAGAGTCAACGAAAATAATGTCATACCTGTTTTGACATTTCAAAAAAAGACATGATAAAAAGAGATAGAAATAGTGAACAGAGAGCTGACCCGACTCGCAAATCCCGTTCAGCTGTGAGCACTGATTCAAGCATACTGGGTATGTTGTTCCTGGCGCCCGAATTTGATATTAAAATGACATGAATAGAAAAAATAAATTAGTTTGAAAAGTTAAATCATGTTTTATTACCATAAGATATACATCCTTCTTTAAATACTCAAAGGTAAAAGAATTTTATATGCCAAAATCAAATCACATATACAACATATATTATAAATATAATGCTATATATGTTTTTATCTTCTATTTCTTATTAAAAAAAAAAATATGCTGTTCTTTTTAGGAGTAGTTCAGCTCAGTTCAGTACGAGGTAAGATCAGTTCATTTTCCCTCTAAAAAAAAGCGCCTTAAGATGCAACATTTACTATACTGTTAATAATGTATTACTATGGATACTAGTGTAAGAAGCGTATCCTCGAATGTCGAAATGTCCTGTACAGTTTAAAATATTCCATATAAGCATTTAGAGTTCATTAACTTTCAACCAATATGTTGCGTTGGCAATCTATGAAGAGTGATTACAGTATATTTATTGTAACATAATAAGTTTATAGAATTTTCCACTGTAGTCACTAAAAATTATGATGACATGGAAAAAGGCAGCTATTAAACAACAAATAGCTAATTAGACAGACGGTCTTAAACTTTCGAACTAACAAGTCAAAATTATTATAACTTTATACTATATTCTCGATATATATATTTTTTTATTACTTTATATTTGAGTAATTATTTCATACCCAAATCCTAGATCCTTAAATTGGTAACGTTTCAATTACTCGGTTTGGCAAGGACCCATTTAAATTTGTAGTGTTGGGGTTGAAACCACCCCACGTTATACTAGTTATTATATGATACTGCATCATAAAATGCAACATAGGCTGTCAAAGTTGCCAATGTCAAATGAACTTTTTTACTAATCTATAAATAACGTAGAAAGCAATAACAGCAGTAGCAATAAAAAATCAATATATTACAAACACAAATTAAAACAAATTTTCGAAAACTGCATTGAATATATACGGAACGGAAAAACACAAATTGGTGACTTTCGGGTATTTACGGAACATACTACTGGTATTTACGGAACATACTACTGGTAAGAATGAAATTTTTCGTCTTTTAATAATCTAAATACAGAAGTTTTGCTAATATTGCCAAAAATTTCGTAGGCAGCTGTTTAATTCTTCTATTGCTCTTCGTAAATTACATTTCTTTTCTTCAGTCCGCGCAGTTTTGGTTCTTGTCCTAGCGCAATTCAATGAAGTTGACCATGATATAACCTAACCTAACGAACAAAACTCGGATTTTACAATCTGTATACGCCATATAGTACTCTTTTCAAGTAAAGGTTTATGTTGTTAAACAAGCTTGTTGTATTAGCATGAAAAAAGAAATATGTAGGTTCTGATTACAGCTTGACATCTATTTAAGTAATGTAAATTAGTGCATGAATACGCAAATTGTAGCACCGCTGCACCGCTAATAATGTATCGTGATTTTTGCATGTATTTAAACCTAATTAAGTTATACTACATTTGCATTTTATACATATCGTGTTACATATGATACATCATTTTTACCTTCCGTCACCTTTAGGTAAGGAAGGTATTGTCTTTGGTCAAAAAATTCGATGATGAGTTTTTACTCAATAAGCACTTTTTAGGGCCCCTAGAATACGAATTTACTATTTTTACGATGATGTCTGTATGTGTGTGTGTGTGTGTGGATGTGTGTGTGTGTGTAACAAAATTTTCGTCTGCGATAACTCTAATACTACAGTTAGAAAAATTATAATTTTTTCGTATACTTCTTCGTTACATCCATAGGAAGAGCTGATTAGATTTTGGTTACAATTGGTCAACCGGAAGTACCATCATTTGAAGTTTTTAACAGTTTTTCTTGAAAAAACTATGTTAAATATAATTTTTTCACATTTGATGTTATTATAAATATTAAAGAATATTTTATTCTTTATACGATTTGACTGCATTTTATACTTAATATTAAATGGATATAGAGTTAAAAAATTATGAAGAAATTAAATTTCATAAAGTAGCCATAGCTGTGGAAACAGCTACTATATTAAGAAAATTCTGATTGAAAGATGTCACTGTCAAGTGAAATTGACATATTGACATAGTGTGTCTGTCTTATAATTTTACTGGAAATATAGGATCTTTTGCTTTCTGTATGGAATCTGTATAAAATACATACAACTGCTTTAAGGTAATGTACAAGAAATAATAATAATAATAAATCTTTTATTTCTGCAGATACATTACACTGTATATAGAAAACGTCACAAAATAATAATTTTCTGTATGAAATTTGCATAAAATACATGCAACTGCCGGAAGGTAATGTACAAGAAATAGAATATTTAATTTAACAATGAACTTTCCGTATGAAATGTGTACAAAATACATAGAACTGACGGAAGGTAATGTGCTGGCCACATCAGATTTTTTTTTACAATGACTTCATAAAAGATAAAAACAAACTAAAGTAATGAAAACAAAATGAAATTAAAAACACTTAGTTTAAAATTATCTCGAAAACATAAATAAATGCGGTATAATTAAAAAATTTGCTCCGTGAGTCATGTTTTTCTTGCAATTCGGTTGACAGACGCGAATGTTGACTCCAAACATGGCTTGTTAAAGAAGCGCTCCTTCAATTAAAGCGTGGACATCCATAACAACATAATGACCGAGTATCTCACAGACAATCGAAACAGACGACAGTTCAGAAACAGAGGAATGTCCGACCCGGCCTTCGACGGTCGACTGTCGCCGCAAATTGACATCAAGTTCATGAACAAAGTCACACCGCGACAATAAAACAAAACGAAGTTACAAATCAAATAAAAATTGCAGAAAATAAATTTACTCGGAATAAAACACGACCTTGCAATATGAAGCGTAATATAATTTCCAATTTACAAGTGTCCCAAACTCGCCCTGTGTAGGGATCTCGGGAATTATAACAGACACGAATTCGATTAAACAGGCAAAAGTTGCCCCATTAGGAAATTATTTTAATGATGTATTGTTATTTGGAGAAAACTCATGAATATAGATGAAAATGTTTTTTGGTTTGCGCACTTCTATAGGGCACTTTTTCATACTCATTCGAATAGTGGTAGATATGGTATGACTAGCGAATGAAAGTTAATAGTATATTAAAGAACGTGTTTTATAAGACATGTTTTTTTTTTGCGCGCGTCAAAATTTAGAAATCGAGCGTCAGCGAGTTTTCTAATTCACAAGTGCGAAAGAAAGTCTTATAAAATGAGTTCTTTATACTATTTTTTATATTTCGCGCCTTCTACAATAACATTTACTTACTCAATTTGTGATTATATTTGTAACCATTTGTACATTTTCATGTAAATAATCTTCCCTAAATAAAAAAAAATAATAAAATAATATCTCGGACACGAAAAGAGACCTGTGGTTTTAAAATCTTAAATCTACGCCCTTCAAACTACTTAAATACAAATTTTCAGAATTTTTTATTTTTTAAAAATTTCCACCCTTTTTTAAACCACACCATCCTCATACCCAAAAATGGGTGTGTGGCACACCTTCAACGACCTCGCCAGTAAATTCCTCGTACCAAAAAACATAAGTATACCAATTTTCATCAAAATATTCCAACGGATACATTAATTATTAAACATTCCTTAAAATTGTCAAAAACTGAAAAAATTGCAAGGGGTACACCTTAGATTTTTTGCGATTTTTGGTAATTTTCATACTTTTCCTTCTGGAGATTGTAATAGTTGTTCAAAAATTATGAAAATTGGTATGCTTATGTAATTTTGCTCGTAGAATCTAATGGTGATATCGCCAGCGGTGTATAATAGACCATTTTTAGGATATGACCCAAAAATGGGCATTTTTGACCAAAGTTTTGAGGCCGAATACCTCGGACACGAAAAGAGATATCGACCTGTGGTTTTAAAATCTTAAATCTACACCCTTCAAACTACTTAAATACAAATTTTCAGAATTTTTTATTTTTTAAAAATTTTCACCCTTTTTTAAACCACACCATCCTCATACCCAAAAATGGGTGTGTGGCACACCTTCAACGACCTCGCCAGTAAATTACTCGTACCAAAAAACATAAGTATACCAATTTTCATCGCAATTGCGTATCGTAATGACTTCATTATGAACGCAAAATATAAAAACTATTTTATAGATGTGGTTTCTTTTGAAATCCTAGAGAAGAATAGAATTGAACGAAATATTCAGGTATGAAATTTTTGCATGAATCCATTTAAATACTGGACTAGGAAAGCACAGAAATACATTACTATGTCTGGCTGAAAATAGGTGGCCGACTAGGGTAACTGAATATCAAAACAGGAGTGCGTTTAAAATATTTTAAACATTTTTCGTTTATGTTGATTATAACAAAATATTTTGATTTTTAAACTACTTAGTTTGACAATTCTATGAAATAGGATTATTTTCAATTTCCTCTAACAGTAATTCCGACTTGAGGGATTGCTTACACCTGAGGCGAACTAGAATTTGCGGTATTAAATTTTTTGAATATATCCCTGAATCCGGTTGTTAAGGTCATTTTAAATGCCTCTTGGTATTGAGTACAATTCTAATCTTCTGTAACGGAATACATAAGTGTCAGGTT